>JAJOOO010008871.1:0-27650 GCA_029582685.1 Solanum piurae
CTTTACCTCATATTAGACATCATAATCGATGTTTGGCTTAGTTATTACTTCGCACCAATCGACACTAGCCTATTCGATAGTATCACACTAAATCTATGTTGATAATTCTTTTCTTGTTGATTACCTCCTTGGTCCGACAAGTAGCAACAAGGCGAGTTCTAATGCTTGCAATCGCTAAAAAGACTTCTAAATGAAAGAATTATCAATGCATGCACTACACTATTCAAGAATTACTTATTTACTATTCATACTTTGTTAATTTTTCATGGTTCCCACAACCCTAGTTGTGGAGTTTAGTTACCCATAATCATATGAACACAATTCATGGTTTTAGATGAAAGAATTATGAACTTACGTAAGAAGAATGATAAACCCAAAATTTCCACTTGAATTTCAACACCCAAAATCTTCAAAACGAACTTAGGAAATTAATAATTGCTAAAGTTGCAAGTTAATCTCCCAAGTCAAGAACTAGAATAGAACAATAATGTCCAACCCCCAAAATCGAGGTTTACATGCCCTATTTATAGAAAACAAGTCCTAAATTAAAAGGGAAACAAATTAAGGAAAGTTTCGTTCAGGCACGCGTCTTAAGTCCACGAGACTGACTCACAGACCGTTAATGGATCTACGGTCTGTGAGTCCCTTCCGTCAGCCAGGACTTGGAAAATATTTCAGCATCCAAAAATCAACTTCTCTGAAGCAAACGACAGAACTGCAGTACGGACCGTAGATCGATCTACGGTCCGTCAATCCTCCTCAGTAGCTCCACACTTGGAATCTTCAAGATCATGTACTAGAAACCTCGCAGTATCCATCTACGGATCAGCAATGGCCACCGTGGTTCCACACTTGGTCAGATTTCCCTGATTTGCCTCCATGCCTTGGCTACTGCTCTACGAACACCATCTACGGAGCATAAATGGACTTACGGTCTGTAGATCACCTCCGTAGATGCCCTTATTTTCATTTCTTTCTGCTGTCTCTTTAATTTTACGCCTGAACATCTTTCCTGCAAAATATGATAAAAACACATAAAAATCAATATGAAAAGGCCCTAAACACACACAACGTGTAAGTGAAATGTATTAGAAATACCGTAAACTCACGGTATATCAGATACTGTGACATGGCAATTTTTGTATACCCGTCTAGCTATAACTGGGTCACCGACTGGAGTAGAGACTGAGAAGGGTTCTGAGAGAATTTCTGGACTGACATCGAAGTTTATTGCTATATAACGAGTTACAAAGAAAAGATTAGCCCCTTGGATCTAACAAAGCATAAACATCTAAATGAAAGACTCACAACATACTAGTAACCACATCAGGAGAATCTTCCTGATCCTGGATAGCCTGGAGAGCATACAACTTGTTCTGGAGCTGACTACCACTTGTACCAGATAAAGTACCATGCTGAGTTGGATGACCTGTTGGTGCTCCTGAAGTTGTAGACTGAGCCCTACCACTGTTACCTCTTTGTCCATGATTAGAAGAAGGGTAATCCCTCAATCTGTGACAGGGCTGACAACACCCAAACCATCCATCTTTTCCTGTAAGACACTTGCCTGGATGGTTCTTACCCCGTTTTGGACAAGTTGGGTAGGTCCTAGTACTTGAAACACTTCCCTTAGACTTAGATCATGGTCTGTCGAAACCTGGAGGATGGAGCACTAACCGATGAAGGTGTTGGAGTTGAAGATTTATGCTGAAACTACGAGCAATTTCCACCACCCAATTTCTGATGAGAGTACTCATAGTTTTCTAGCCTAGCCTTCTTTGTGTCCTTAGCATGTTCCCCAAGCTTATCTCCTTCAACCTACCGAGCATGAGTCATGAGCCTAGAGATGTTCATATCTTCCATCCATATAGCATTTCAGCACTCTGTTCTCACCAAATCAGATACCCAAAATAGGAACTTACTCATACGCGTTCTGGGTTTGGAAACCATATGGGGAGCATACCTGGAGATCTGGGCGAACCTAAGTCCATACTCTTGGATCGACATAGAACCTTGTCTTCAAATTCATGAATTCCTGAGCATTTGCCTCTCTCAACTCCCTTGGAATGAACCTATACAGAAAATCTCTGGTAAAGAACTCCCAAGTCACAGGAGCTGGATTCTCACCCCCATTTTCCTTCCTCTGCGTGAACCATATGTGAGCTACATCCTTGAGCTAGTAGGATGCCAACTCTACCCTATCATTTCCAGTTACTTGCATCACTCTAAAGATCTTCTTGACCTCATCAATAAAGTTCTAGGGATCCTCACCAATTTGCAACCCTAGAAACACAGATGGGTTCATCCTAAAAAAATCACGGGCCCTAGTTGTTGCTGATCAACCACTAGTATTTGAAGGAATTGGAACTTGCTGATTTTTCTGGTTAGCTACACTCTGGGCCAAAAGTTAAATGGCGTTCCGAAACTCTGCATTCGAAACCTCATGATTTGGGACTAGAGGAGCTGTGTTAGCATTGCGTGCATTAGCATTTCTTGGGTAAGCTCTACGAGGAGGCATGATATGAAACACATAATGTAGAGTTAGAAAGAAGATCATACCCACGAATGTTAAGAATAACAAGAAAGTGAACTTCTTCCTAAAACATATTGTAGCCTCCCCCTCATAGGTGTGGTGCCCTTCACACTCATGAAAGGGACTCTACTTAGTGCAGCTTTTTAGACATCCTAGGCCTCTTGATCCCAGAGCTCTATAACAAGTTTTGTCATGCCCCGAGGCTACCGCAGGACGTGGACACGGGACCTAGGATCACGACTGACCCCAAGCTAACCCTGCTGTCATATCATAAGCATACTAAGATAAACTAAAAAAGGAAATATTATACAGAAGCTTAAACATGACATAAAATGAGATGATGGGGAATACCCATTCTAAGGCTGAATATATAAAACTGAGAGTTCAATAACAACTAAAAGATCAAACTGAATTAAAATTGAATCTAACTATGTATGAATGAAAGCCTCTAACTGACTATAGATGCTAGGACATGCCCCCAGCTAACTATAGCAAATCTGAAACTAAATGAGGAATGACTAAAGAAAAGACATGTAAATCGTCCTCGAAGAATGAGGACTCACCAGTGGTACTGCTGAACTGGAGATCGAGAACCGATCTATGCGTGATCTAAATGTTGAGGGCCTGAACCTACATCAAGAGAAAATGTAGCGCAGAGTATACGACAATACTTGAAAGGTACTGAGAATGAAGGATAGAATAAATGTGAACAATATATACATAACTGAACAAAGTAATAAGAGCAATGACATAATCTAAACATGATGTATATACTGAAATATACTGAATACTGAACTAACTGAATACAATGACCAGGTACATGATATACTGAGATTAAATACTGAACTATAACTGATAACCTGGTCAATGCACTAGAATCTTACTGTGGAAGCTACTGTTAACCGACATAAAACAACGAGAGCCATCCACGGAGTCCGCTGTATTGCCTCATCGAGAGGACCCAATAAACCTTACCATGGGTATAAAGGCATGACTGGCGTGGTCACTAAATATGTTGCCCACAGAGGGGACTTATCCTACGGGGCACGTAGTTCTGGGACTATAAGGGTGACTGACCCTTTGTCCACTCGGTACTAAGACTACTCCCAACTGATTATGTAAGTAACACATTATAATTGAATTATGTAATACTGAATAGCTTAAAATATTGACATGCTAACTGAAAATGCAACAATAATATACTGATAATGAAACATTCTTAACTGAGGCATGTGTAGTTGAATAAACTGACCTAGCATGTGTAATTCATGAACTAAACGAATCTACATCACTTGGGTTCTGAGTTTCATGCAAGAAGCTGAGCAACAATTCTTTAAAATGTGATAATATGATTAAGATTGATCTAACAGCTAAATCACAACAACAACCTAATTTTTTAGAAACCCTAGGTCTAAACATGATATAGAGAATCAAGAATCTGACTGAAATCTAGGGACCTAATGGGTGAAAGTAACTCACTTGTGAAATCCCACATACCTGGTGACGAATTTCAGGGAGAAATCTTTCGATATCAAGGCTGGAACCGGAGGAAACCTTGATGCGTTCTTGGAGAGGGTTGGTCGATTCTTTCTCCTTTTTCTCGTTCAACTTGGATGAATTTTGGAGAATGAGTTGACTTGGGTAAAGTCTAAATAAGGTACTAGGCTAAAACTTACTAAAACGACATATTTTAGGGGTTAAACGACGTATTTTAGATGTCCAACGCATAAGGAAAAGACCAAAATGACCCTGACTTAAAAGTTATCGGGGCCAACCAATGGACCGTGGATGGACCGACGGTCCATCCTGGTCAATCATCATTTGGCTTCATAGAGGGGGTTTTGGGGTCTCGATCCACGTACCAGGACCACGACCTATGGTCTCTGGGTCTGGCCGTAGGTTGACCCTTAGAATGATATTCTGGGCTTTCTCGGGAGGGGTTTCAGGTGGCCAACCAAGCACCCCACCCTTAGTTCGTGGGTCACCCTATAATCTATGGGTGGTGCCTGCAACTTCTTATTTTGTGCAATGTGGTCTTTCTAGCATATGGATGGTTACAATCCCCGTGTTTAACGAATTTTCAGATGTTTTTCCTGATGATTTACCCGGTGTTCCTCCCGAGAGGAAAATAGACTTTTGTATTGACCTTCTCCCAGATATGCAACATATCTTTATTCCTCCTTACCGAATGGCTCCGGCATAACTTAAGGAACTAAATGAGCAGTTGAAATATTTGTTGGATAATTCTTTCATCCAGCCAAGTATCTCTCCATGGGGTGCTCCAATTTTTTTGTTATAAAGAAAGATGGTTCACTCCGTATGTGTATTGACTACAGATAATTGAACAAGGTTACCATTAAGAACAAATATCCTCTCCCAACGATAGATGATTTGTTTGATCAACTTCAAGGAGCAAATTACTTTTCTATGATTGACCTTCAATCAGGTTATCAACAATTGAGGGTAAAGGAAGATGACACTCTGAAAATGGCTTTTCGAAATCGATATGGTCATTATCAGTTTTTGGTGATGTCGTTTTGCTTGAAAAATGCTCCGACCGCATTTATGGATTTGATGAATAGGGTGTTTAGAAAATACCTTGATATGTTTCTGATTGTTCTCATTAATTGATGATATATTGATCAATTCAAGGAGTGAAGGCGAGGATACCGATCATTTGAGGATTGTGTTGCTAGTTTTCAAGGACCAATAATTTTTTGCGAAGTTTAGCAATGCGAGTTTTGGCTAAGGTCAGTGGATTTTCTTGGTCATATTGTTTCTGGTAAGGGTATTGAGGTAGATCCTAAGAAAATGGATGCGGTTAAGAGTTAACCTAGACCTCTATCTCCTTCGGACATTAGATGTTTCCTGCGTTTGACTGGTTATTATAGGAGGTTTATTGAAGGATTTTCTTTGTTTGCCTCTCTATTGATGGCATTGACCCCAAAGAAAGTTAAGTTTATATTGCCCAAAGCTTGTGAAAAGAGTTTCCAAGAATTAAAGGATAAACTTACTTCCACTCTGGAATTGACTTTACCGGAAGGAACTGATGGATTTGTTAATCATTGTGATGCCTCAAAAAATGGGTTAGGTTTTATCCTAATACAAAATAGGAAAGTTATTGCCTATGCTTCAAGGAAAATTAAGATTCATGAGAAGAATTATCCTACCAATCACCTAGAACTAGCGGCAGATGTGTTTGCTCTAAATATTTGGAGGCATTACCTGCATGATGTCTATGTAGATGTCTTCACTGACCACAAGAGTTTGCAATATGTGTTTAAAAAGAAAGATTTGAATCTTTACCAAAGAAGGTGGCTTGAGTTACTAAAGGACTACGATAGGTGTTCTCTATCAACCTGGTAATGCAAATATGGTGGCAAATGCTCTTAGTTGGTTATCAATGGGTAGTATTGCTCATATTGAGGATGATAAAAATGAGTTGGATCAAGATGTACATAGATTTGCCCGATTGGATGTTCGATTAGTTGACTCTACCAAAGGTGGTGTTATGGTTCACACTGGATCAGAATCATCTTTCGTGGAAGATGTGAAAGCCAAGCAAGGTCTTGATCCAACCCTAGTTGAATTGAAGGAAGTGGTGCTTATAAATTTCTTAGAGGCTTTATCCCAAGGGAGAGATAGTGTGCTTAGATATCAAGGTCATTTGTGTGACCCTAATGTTGATGACTTGAAAGGGAAAATCTTATCAGAAGCCCATAGTTCTCAATATTCCATTCACTCGGGAGCCACTAGGATGTACCATGACTTGCAGGAGATCTATTTGTGGAATGAGATGAAGAAGGATATTGCCAAATTTGTGGCTAAGTGTCCTAATTATTAACAAGTGAAAGTTGAACATCAAAAGCCGGAATGTCTATCTCAAAATATTAGCATTCCTACTTTGAAGTGGGAAAATTTGAACATGGACTTTATTGTTGGTTTACCACACCAATGGAGGAAACATGACTCGTTTTGGGTTATTGTAGATCGAATGATGGAATTCGCTCATTTCATTCCCGTCAAGGTTTCTTATTCGGTGTAGGACTATGCTAAGTTTTATTTGAGAGAAATGGTAAGGTTTCATGGAGTGCCCCTACCCATTATCCCCAATCGTGGTACCCAATTCCCTTCTAAGTTATGGAAATCTTTCCAAAAGAAAATTGGTACTTGTGTTAAGCTTAGTACAACCTTTCATCCACAAACAAATAGGCAAGTGGAGCGTACTATCAAAACATTGGAGGATATGTTGAGAGCATGTGTAATTAACTTCAAGGGTAATTGGGATGATTACTTGCCTTTGATTGAATTTGCGTATAATATTAGATATCACTCAAGCATTAGAATGGCTCCATTTGAGGCTCTATATGGTAGGAGGTGTAGATATCCTATAGGTTGGTTTGAAGTGGGGCGAAGTCGCTTTGTTAGTCCCCAAGTCGGTGCATGAGGTTATGGAGAAAGTTCAGCTTATTACAAAAAAGTGTAAAATGGCTCAAAGCCAGCAAAAGTCCTATGCCGATGTTAGAAGGAGAGACATTGAATTTGATGTTCATGATTGGTTCTACTTGAAAATCTCACCAATGAAGGGTGTGATGAGGTTTGGGAAGAAGATAAAGATTAGTCCCCGTTATGTGGGCCCATATTAAATTTTGAAGTGTATTGGCAATGTTGCTTACGAACATAATTTGCCTAATGATTTGGCATCGGTGCATCCAGTTTTCCATGTCTCCTTGTGAAAGAAATGTGTTGGAGATCCTAAATACATAGTTTTCTTAAAAGAGTTTGGAGTTAAGGATAATCTTTCTTATGAGGAAGTTCTGGTTGAGATTTTAGACCGGCAAGTTAAAAATTCGAGGAACAAAGAGGTTGATTCTGTAAAGGTTCTATGGAGGAATTAGTTAGTTGAGGGTGCTACTTGGGAGGTCGAGGCTTATATCATGTCCCGTTATCCTCATCTCTTTCCTTCCATCCCTATTCTAGCTTGAGGTATTTAGTTTCTCATGGTTTACTCTTTTGTTGTCATGTGTCTTACATATTCCCATGATTTCCACATTTATGCATGTTCATGAAAAGCTTAAATTTTGAGAAAATAAGTTAACTTGATTGATTTCTTCATGTTTCTGTGCATTTGAGTATGAGTTGCATAAAAACTTCGTGACATAATGTTTTAAACATGCTTTAGCTTGGATTTGATGTTTTCTACTTGGATATGTGCATTTATATGATTGCATTCATGTTGGGTTGTTAGTTTAAGTGCCACCCTCTTTATGATTTATTGAATCTTATTCGAGGACGAAAATTCCAAAGGGAGGGATACTGTAACACCTCGAATTCAAAGAGATGAGAAATTGCAGCTTTCCAGGATCTAGTGCAAGAACCAACTAATCAACCAACAAATCCACTGACGGCCCGTGGTCTGACACACGGTCCATAGGTAGTCCCATAGTTCGCTAGTCCCAATTTTCAAAAATTGTCAAGTTTTGAAAAAAAAATTCACACAGTTCACCAGGACGTCTCATTGTTCTATGCATGAGCCATATGTAGGTCTCGTAGGTGAGTCCCAGGCTTAGAGAAATTTTAGAATAAACGTCAGGACCTACAGGGTGTATACGGCCCGTAGGTCGACCCACAGACCGTGCATGAGGGTCAGAGATTGGTGGTTTATCCATATTTTACTAATATTGGCTCTAGTGAGAAAGGCTAAGAGAAAATGGATTCTGATATTCATCAGAATTTTTCATTTGAAGGATTTGGGATTCGTTATCAACCTCCGTCAAATTTAATGGATGAGTATTGTTAGATTGATAAGGCCTCCTCAGAACAAATGCCACCAAGCAAGTTTTATATTAATATTTTCAAATAGGATTAGATCATTATGTATTTAAGTTGAATTGACTAGTAATAATCATTAAGGAAACCAAAATAGGATCATTATAGAGCAGAATTCTCTTTTTCGATGGTTGAGCAGATGGGCTTTGTTGTAGTATTTTCTAAGGGTAAAAATCCACGTTAGCCTTTCAAACTCAAAACATACCATAATTCTCAACTTTAAACTCAAATTTGAAACAAATTTTCTAAACTCAATCATAAAAGACTCGGGATCGATATCGGGAGGAGAAAAATGGTAAATTCATGAAACTTTCCAAAAATGACCGACCAGGTCGTTACATTATCCACCTCTAAAAACCATGTTCTTCATCAAACATAAAGTAAGATAAAGTACTTGAAGCTTCTAAAAGTTGAGGATATCTGGCACGTATATTTGACTCCATCTCCCAAGTCGCCTTACAAACTAAATGGTTCTTCCATTGCACCTTCAATGAAGCGATTTTCCTTGTCATAAGCTTCCAGACCTGCCTATCAAAAATGGCTATAGGCTCCTCCTTGAAATATAAGTCTGGACCCAACTCAACTTAATCAAGTGAAAGTACATGGGACTCATTCGGCACATACTTCTGAAGCATTTAGATATGGAACATAGGGTGACCAATTGACAAACTAGGTGGCAAGGCCAGTTTATAGTCCACCTCTCCCACACGACTCAAAATCTCAAAGAGTCCAATGAATGTAGGTCTAAGCTTCATCTTCTTTCCATACCTCATCACACCCTTCATGGGTGACACTCGGAGCCAAACATGATGTCACGACCCAAAGTACACCCTAGACGTGAAATGGTGTATACACTACAACAAAAATTGCCTTTAGTGGCAATAAATTCTTAATTGCCGCTAAATACATACTTTTAGAAGCAATTAACACTATTTGTATATGTCCCTAAAGCCTTTAGCGGCATTGGATCTAATGGCACTTAACTAATATCTGTAAAGACTTTAACACTCTTTATTAATATGTTTATTTAATGCCGCTAAAAGTTGTTTTTGTTGTAGTGATAGGACCCCAAGAGGCCCTACACAAGCCACTTAGAATACATAAACAAGATAATAGAAGCTAACAAGTTTAAAAGATAGTTTATATCATAAAAGAGTTTGTCAAAAAAGAAGCGGAAGTCTAACATAGTATCCAAGCCATCTATTACATCAAGGGTGATTAGACGTAACCCATACATCACATACAATCTCTAAAAAATCAAAGCCAATAAGCAATAAAGATTCGGTCCTTGGAACATGGACTCACCAATCATCAATATCTACTAAGAGATCCCTAGCCACGAAGATGTGGAATAGGAGCGTCGGACCCTACATAAGTTAAACAATGTACAAGAGTATGTGTTAGTACAAATATGTACGTATGATATCAATGCATAAAAGTTATGAAATCATGCATAAAGGACATTTTCTTTATATGCAAAGACCAAGTCAAAACATAAGATAAGAGGGTTAGAAAACATATACATAATCATGGTCAATGCAAGTTAAATCATCTTTAAAATACATGTGAGATACTTTAAAGATAACCTTAATTAATTATTATTGTGGGAAGTAGCCTTAGCTGACATAGAGACCATGTGAGTTATAACATAGAAAATGTTGTACTCATCTCACACCGAAAAGAGAGTGTCCTACTTGCCAAGGTAGGACCATGAACTTCTAGCTTACGTGGATCCACTAGCTAATGTCTGTCTTAAGATCATCAACCTATGGGGCACAGTTATGAGATAAGAAGATTGCTACTAGAAACCCCACCTCTAGCTACGGAAGAGCTTCCATCTCAATCCTCTCGGTGCTAAGCATAAATCTCACGAAATAGTTATTAATCTTAACTAGTCTGATGATCCATGGAAATGCACAATTAGGTAACCAATCCAAGCTAAAGTCATATTATCATCCATGGAAATGTACAATTAAGCAACCAATCCAAGCTAGAGACATCACATGATAGCTCCTTGACCATACTTGAGAAAATCTTTCACCATCCATGATCTTTTCATAATAGCTTTTATGGCCCATAGTCATTGACTTCATGCTAGAAATGCCCTACTACTAATGGAAATTGTTTTAAAATCGTGATCTATAATCATTGATAGCATATCCATATACCATACTAATCAAGACTTAATTTAGGAAAATTGCCCGGAAAGCATTGAGGCCAAATCTAGATGTCATTCATGTCATGTGGCCAAGCTTCATAGAACATATAGATATCTTCATCTATAAGCTTAATTGAGTCATAAACATACTTACATAAACATGCATTCTTTTCAATAATTCATAAGTTTCATCATGTTTTCAAAGTCAATGTATTCAACTTCATTTACATCAATCTCATCAAAACGACATGCATATCTTCTTGAATTCATCTTTCATGGTTTATAATCAAAATCATGGGTTATGCATAGGCTTATGGGGGAAAAACTTAAAAACATGCAATTACTT
Source organism: Solanum piurae (assembly GCA_029582685.1). NCBI lineage: Eukaryota > Viridiplantae > Streptophyta > Magnoliopsida > Solanales > Solanaceae > Solanum > Solanum piurae. The sequence continues at coordinate 10,867 of JAJOOO010008871.1, forward strand.
CAGTTCATGCATAAGAAGTAATAAAAAATCAATTGGATCAACATTGAAAGAAACCCATGACATGGGAAAAAAAACCTAACTTCAATTAGAGATTTCTAACTTGTAAATTGGAGAATTTAGGAACCCTATGGAGGAAAGGACTCCATAGGTGAATACTAGCATACCTTGATGTAAAAAGCCCACAAGAAATGGTGAATTAGAGACTTGATCTGTAAACCTTAGACTTCTTCTTCTTCTTTAGAGAGCGAAATATTTGAGAGGAGGAGCTTGATCAACTTTTTGAAATTTAAGAAAATGAATTGAGTTTTGGTGATTTGGAGGTTTAAATCATTATTTAGGGCTTTGGGTAGAAGGCAAAATGACGTAGTATTGAGTTAAAACAATTGGGAAAACACCCAAAAGCCCCTGACATTAAACTGTCGAATTAACTCACTAGAACGCTTAGATTACCACGGCCCGTCTTCCGGGTCGTGAAGAAATTCTGCTGACAGGGATTCATTATTTTGGGCATAACATTTTACTTCGAGCTTCAAATTAGGCAAACTTGGTGGCGTTCGAAAGATGACTCAGAGATCTTTAATTTTATAGGTCATGGGCCACCGAATTCATTTGATTATAAGAGATATGATCGTTTAATGTTGACCCTAAACTCTACATCCAACAAGTGTCCTTCACGGACAACTTCACGGTCCGAGTGGGACTTCACGGTGGGTTTAGATGCCCATGACCCTTGACCAGTGACTAGGGGACAACCCCTTCTAATCTAGGCCACTTGACGACCCCTTTGTTGACCCGTCATCATCACTATAGGTCATCTGGCCATCCGTCAAGGTGATGCTTGCCCAGTCGAGTTCTGGAAACCTACCACAAGCCCATTAACGAACCGTAGTCCCCTTCACGACTCGGCTAGGGCTCCGTGGAGGGTCTAGTGGTCAACTTTTGGGCTTGTGACTTGTCTGCTTTACCCCTTTCTAATCTTTGTCAAATCCGAGGTGTTATAATATCTCTCCCATGTGAACATTCGTCCTCGAATGGAACTCAAACTATCATGAAAAGGGTAGGAGACAAACTATCAACCCAATCATTAATGCAACATCATCAAAATGCACATAACCAAGGAGGAACCTCGACTCCAAGATAAAACCTATTCAAAACATCATATTATAAGGTCTATAGGCAACTCATACTCAAATGCACATAAACATGAAGCAATCAATAGAACCAAGTCATTTCTTTGAAAATCAATTTTTTCATGAGCATGCATGCATGAGGAAACATGAAGATGACTAAGACACATGAATCCTAAAGAGTGAACCACGAGGGGCTAAGGCCTAAAGCTAGGCCCGAAGATAGAAGGAAAAACATGTGAAAATGATTTTTCATGACATGCAATGACCAAGCTAAATAAGAAGATAAGAGGTTAGAAAATACCAATCATAATCATGGTCATTTCAAGCTTAACATATATAAAGCACTTGGTGAGATACTTTGAAAGAAACCTAGTTCATTATTGTGGGATGTTTACCATTAGCCGACATTGACCATGTGAGCTAAGATATGGAATCCAGTTTTTATCCCACACCATAAATGGATGTCCTACTTGCCAAGGTAAGGACCATAAACTTCTATCTTAAGTGGATCCACCAGCAAAGACACATAATAGGGGTACGTATTTAGGGACATGGATATTGCTACTAAAGACCCTTCCTCTACTAATGGGAGAGCATCCATCTCCATATCCTATCTGTGCTAAGTAAAATCCCACAACTTAGTGATTAATCATATTCATTTCATCACCCATGGAAAGGCACAGTTAAGCTACAAATTCAAGGTAAAGTAATTTAGAATAGCTCTTTAAATCACGATTCAACTTAGTTGATAAAACCTTTCAACCTTATGAAACCTTATGTGAGAAAATATTACACAATTTCATTGATACTTTCATCTAAAAGCATCCTCAAGTGATATACACCAATTTCATAAAAACATGCATATCTTCATAGATTCATATTTCATAGTTCATAAATTTAATCATGTGTTCATAGTCAAAGATCATTGATCATGCATGTGTTCATATGAATTCAACTCAAAAACATGTAATTACTTCAATTCATACAATTGTAGATAGAAAATAGCTACTAAAATATAATTGAGAAGAACCCATAGAAATTTAATAAAACCTTAACTTTGAATTAAGAATTGAACTTGTAAAATTGGGATCTTTGGGGACCCAATGGAGGAAATGACTTCATGGGTGAATGTGACCATACATTAATGATTAAAGCCCAGAAGAAATGGTGAATTTAAGATCCTTAGTTGAAACCCAAGCTTTTTCTTCCTTAGCTTGAGAAGAGGGTGCGAATATGGTAAGGAATTTGGGATTTAAGAGAATGATTTAGAACGAGTATTTTTAGGACATAAAATACTTATATACGGCTTATAACAGGTGTCAAAACGACATAGCTTAGGTATTAAACACTTAGGGAAAAGACCCAAAAAACCCTGAAAATGAACTGACAGACTGCTTTACATGTGTGACCCACATACCGTACTTTCTACGGTCTATACTGGTCAACCATAGACCAAGTACTGGATCCTAGTTTCAATCCATCTTTTGACAAGAGTGGTCTACAACTTGTAGACCCTTCTACGGTCCGTAGATCCTAATCGTAGAACTCCACTTTGACCTTAAAATTTCATTAAGTCTTGGACCTTCATGTGAGACCTAACTACGACTCATAAAGATTTTGACGGACCCTCTTGGTCAATAGTAGAATAGATTCTGAAACTTGATTTTTCCAAAAATTAAACCCATTTTCTACAAATGCCTTCTACTGTCTGTAAAAGCTTTTACAGCTTGTAGACTGGACCCGTAGAACAGAACAGTATCCACAAAAATGCTATCTTTGCCTTTTTATCCAAAATCCAAGGTATTACAATATTTCCCTTTGGTAATATTCATCCTCGAGTGGGACTTAAGCTAGAATAAAAAGGGGTAGGGGAAATAGATCTACCAACCCAACATGAATGCAATCATATAAATGCACATAACCAAGTAGGAAAATCAACTCCAAGCTAAAACATACTAAAACATCATTTCATAAAACATACAAGCATACATATGGAACACATGAGAATGTCTAAGACACATGAATCTGAAAGAATGAAACATGAGGAGGAAGTAAATAACTCAAGCTAGAGTAGGATCAGAAGGAAAGAGATGAGGATATTAGGATAGCATATCAGCCTTGGTTTGTTACTCCATAAAACCTTTACGGATGCAACTTCTTTGTTTCTCAATGATCAAACTGGCGGGTCAAAAATCTCAACTGGAACTTGTTCATACAAAATGATTTCCTTTACAGAAAGACTTTATAAAGGTACTATAGAGGTCGGATCTCTGATACATTTCTTAAATAAGGATACATGGAATACTAGCACCGATGATAATTCGGAGGTCAAGTCTAATTCATATGCCACCTTTCCTATCCACCTCAAAACTTGATAAGGACCAACATAGCAAGGAATAATTTTCTCTTTCTTACCAAACCTCATGACACCCTTCATAGGCAAAATTTTCAAGTAAACCCAATCATCAACATCAAATTCAAGAACTCTTCTTCTAACATCGGCATATGAATTTTGTCGACTTTGAGACATTTTTCAACCTTTCTATAATAAGCCGAACCTTTTCCATAGCGTAATGAACTAACTAGAGCCCTGTCCAAGAAACCTCACCAACTTTAAATCAACCTATAGGAAATCTACCCCTCCTACCGCAAAGAGCCTCAAATGGAGCCATAACAATACTTAAATGATTGTTATAATTATATGCAAACTCAATTAAAGGCGAATGATCATCCCAATTACCCTTGAAGCCTATCACACAAGCTCTCAACATATCTTCCAAAGTTTGGATAGTACACTTCGGTTGCCCATCGATTTGAAGATGAAAGGCCCTACTAAGCTTGACATGGGCACCAAGACCATTTTAAAAAGACTTCCAAAATTTGGAATTAAATTGGATACCACGATCAGAGTTAATCGATAGAGACACATCATGAAAGATAACCATTTTCTTTAGATACAACGTAGCATAATCTTCCTCAGAATAAGAAACCTTGATGGGGATGAAATGACCAGACTTCATCATATGATCAACAATAACCCAAATTGAGTCATGTTGTCGTCGGGTGCGAGGTAAACCAAAAATAAAGTCCATATTCAAATCGTCCCACTTCAAAGTAGAAATACTAATATCTTGGGACTAACCTCCCAGATTTTGATGCTTAAATTTTACTTGTTTAAATTTAGGACACTTAGCCACAAATTCTAAAATATATTTCTTCATCCCATTCCACAAATAGACCTCCCACAAGTCACGATACATCTTGATGGCTCCCGAGTGAAAAGAATAACGAGAACTATGGGCTTCCGATAAAAAAAATTCCTTCAAATAAGGAGCTTGATATTGAAGCAGACCATCTCCCCCTTTAGAGAAAGCCTCAATAGACGTTTCAAGCATCGCTTTCTCTAACTCAACCAAAATTGGATAAAGACTTTTCTTTGCTTTCACATCTAACAAAAAAGACGATGCCAAACCATTTTGAACAACATCAACACCCTCATCAGAAAATACCAAATGAACACCTGGCCGAACTAGTCTATGAACATCACGAACTAATTCATTCTCATCATCTTCAACATGTGCAGCCTACTCATCGACAACCGACTTAAGGCATCGGCCACCACATTGGCCTTGCCTGGGTGATAACTGACACTCATGTCATAGTCTTTCAAGAGTTATAGCCATCTTCAATTGTGAAGATTTAGATCCTTGAAGCATCACAATAAACAACGAACCCATCGAACCCTTCCGATAAAGTCAATACCGGAGCGGAGGTAACCCTATCTTTCAATTCTTTAAAACTCTTCTCACATGCTTCCGAGCATAAGAACTTAACCTTCTTTTGGGTTAATGTTGTCAATAGAGAGGCAATCGAAGAAAACCATTCCATAAACCTTCTATTATATCTGGCCTAACCCAATAAATTTTGAATATCTCGGATAAAGGTCCAGTCCAATTCTTAACCGTATCCGCCTTCTTAGGATCTACCTCAATACCCTTACCAGAAACAATGTGACCAAGAAAAGCCACAGATCTCAATCAAAACTTGCATTTACTATACTTTGCAAATAGTTTTTGGTCCTTGAGGACTTGCAACATAATTCTCAAATGATCGACATGCTCATCTTCACTCAGTAATTAAATCAAGATGTTACCAATAAACACAATGAAAAACATATCAAGATATTATCTAAATACTCTATTCATCAAGTTCATGAATGCGACTGGAGCATTAGTCAACCCAAATGACATTACCAAAAACTCGTAATGACCATACTGAGTTTGAAAAGTCATCTCTGGAATGTCACATTCCTAGACCCTCAATTGGTGATAACTTGACCGGAGGTCAATCTTAGAGAAGTAACTCGTGTCTTGGAGTTGATCAAACAATTTTTTGATCATTGGAAGAAGACACTTATTCTTAATAGTAACTTTGTTCAGTTGCCGCTAATCAATACACATGGAAAGAGAACCATTCTTCTTACGAACAAAGCAAGCTGGAGCACCCAATAGAGAAATACTCGGTCGGATGAAACCCTTATCTAAGAAAATTTTCAATTCCTCCTTTAATTCCTTAAATTCTTCCAAATTCATATAGTAAGGAGGAATAGATATAGGTTGTGTATCTGGAAGAAGGTCAATGACGAAGTCTATTTCCTTTTCGGGAAGAAGACCTGGTAGATTATCAAGAAACACTTCTAGAAACTCATTTAGAATGGGGACTGACTCAAAAATATGGGTTTCAGAATTTTATCCCTAACCCAAAAAAGATGATATATACAACCTTTAGAAATCATTTTTCTAGCTTTAAGACAATAAACAAACTGACCCTTAGGCATAGAATTTCCCTTTGTCCACTCTAAGACGGGTTCATTTGGAAACTGAAACTTAAGCACTAGGGTTCTACAATCAATATAAGCATAACAAGAATTGATCCAATCCATATTATGAATAACATTGATATCTAACATATCAAGCTCTACAAGATCAACATAAGTGAATCTATGGATAAGGAGATGGGACACTTTCTTTAGACTCTCTTCGCCACAATAGATTCACCAATAGGAGTAAAGACTGAAAAAGGTTCTAACAACACATCCACAGAAATATCAAATCTCATAGCCACATATGGTAAATATAAAGTACCACGAGGATCAAGAAAAGCATAAACATCAAGGTGAAAGACTTTCAACATATCGGTAACCAAATCAAGAGAACCCTCTTGATCATGATAAGTTTCCAGTGCATAGAATCGATTTTGCTTTGTAGAAATCGAACCTTAACCACTAGGCAGAGCTTTCCTACCATATCTTCCTTTACTAGCAAGTGATGGACAGTCTCTTATTTTGTGAACACTCTTACAACAACTAAATAAACCATTCGTATTTGCTAAGCATCTACCAGCATGCTTCCTTCCATACCTAGCATAGGTAGACAAAGAAGATCAACTATCATTTCCTCCTTAAGGCTTAGAGTTAGACAATGTAACACCTCGTAAAAACTAGTAAGACCTAGCAAATGCTTGATTGAATCTAGTAGGTGAAACTAGAGCCTCACATGTGATTTTGAAGTTGGAAACTTGATAAAATGTTGTTAAATGGTTTCTCGAGTGAAGGTTGAGGAATTTAGGGGTTAAACGTCAAGACACGACTATAACGCCCGGAAACTAGTAAGTTGAACTAGTGTGTTGTAGTGTCTTGTAGTGGAGTTTTGGAGTGTTGTATGAGGGTTAAAATCAAGATAAATGGTTCCCATACTTAGAATGACATGTTTAGGGGTTAAACTTCTTGGTACGACTCCCCAAGGACCACCCAAGGGGTCCTTGAGGAAGACCCCAACACTGCCCAAAAAGCTGTCAAAACAGCTTGATTCACGGACCCAAACCACTCCCCTTAGATCAAACTACTCCCCGTAGGTCATGTGAGTAGGTCAGGTCCTGCAACAACCTGATAAATATGAGTCTCCGACCCAAACCACGAAACCAAACCACGTTCAGTAGACCCATCCACGGTCCGTGGATGGGGATCCGTAGATGCTGCCAGTTTTTGGTAGTTTAGTTTTAAGTGAGGAGTTGAGGGTTAGTTTAGTAATTAGTTTAGGGGTTACGAGGGGAGATTAGTTAGTTAATTAACCTCCTATAAATAGTTAATAAACCCTAAACTAATCACTTTAATCCATTCATCTAAAGACCCCAAAACAAATCCCAACTTCGTTTCCCTCCCAAAAAATTCTCTGTAGAATCCATTGAAGAACATAGGAAGAGATCAAGTTAGAGCTTTAAGAAGAATACGTTTTCATATGAATTTGATGGGATTATACACCTAAGGTATGAATGCTTTTGATTCTTGGTTAGCTATCACCAAGAAGACCCTTCAACTATGTTTTCAAATTCCCCAAATCTAGGGTTTCCAAATCTAGTCATGGGTCTTCTTCAAAAACAAATTCAATTGTTTAATTATGTTTTAGTTTGATTGTTTAAGATGATTTATGGTTGGATTAATGGATTATTGATGGATTTTGATAAAAATCTCCCTTAGACCCATGATTTCCCCTTCTTCCCAAATTGTGAACTAGGGTATGACTTGATTGATGATGAAAGCTTGACAATGGATTATGTTTACATTGAATTATGTTTGTTATTGATTATACTACTGATTTTATATGATTCTAACTTGAATTCCAAAGAATCCATGAGTTTTCCCCAAATCTAGCTATGTCTCTTCTCTACACTATGAATGTTGTTAGAAGTTGTCTCAATTGATTGAATGTGATTTGATTATGATTTAATTACATGATATATGCATGAATCTACCTATATTCTTGATTAACCTAAGATTCTAGGGTTATATCATGAAAGAGGCAAATTGAGGGTTAGATGTGAACCTTTAAGATTGATGAACTTCTTAGTGAATTGCCTTATATTAGATCACTTAGACATGAATTGTTTATTAATGGATCTTGTAGACATGAACTAACTTGATTAGGTCTTATATGATGGATCATGGTTGACATAGTATTGTGATCTAGTCTACTTGATGCTATATATCTCTAAATGAGTAAGAATGAAGTATGTAGTTAAGTTTACCTAAAGAGTTAGGTATACATGGTTACAATGTGAGGTGTTTTTTTTAGGGTAATGCTCATAATATGTAGATAATTCCTATGGTTTAAATGGTAAAAGCTAATATGAATAAGTTAAAGATGCTTAGGCTTAAAGAAGGAAGCTATTATGTTGGTTGAAGTTGCATATGGCATTATTTTGCAAAGACTTCACCCACATGACCTATAATATGATCACATGAGTTTATGCATGAAATGGATGTATTAATTGAGTCATGGTTGTATCTATGTTATGTATGTTGAATGCTAGATGTGTTGACTCAATGTCTCTTAAATGCATTATATGTGTATTATGTGTGATTGTGGTATTATGTACATGCTCATGAACACTTGAGAGGGAACTGTCTATGATGATAATGTATCTACGGTGTTGATTGAAAGGTTAGTTCTCATATGCACCTTTACATACTATTATGCATGAAATGTACATGATCATGTTGATCAACTTGAAAGGTGGAGGTGTTTAATTATTATGTATGTATGATATGTTATGACTATGGTTGTATTATTGTGTTGATTGAAAGGCTAAATCTCATGAAAACACTATGAATGATAATGTGAAAGGTTTACTCACTTATTGATGGTTCTAAAGTGAAAGGATATTCTCACTTAATGAATCTTTGAGCTATTATGATGAATGTTGGTTTGAGTACCTAGTGCATTCTCTTATAACCTTGAACTTCAGTAAAGACTTAATGTAACTTTTAAAGAGAATTATGCTTAGCACCAAACGGATATGAAAATGAGATGGAAGTTTTTACGCTAGAAAGTCCGGCTTCCCAATGGGTTCCTTTTACGCTAGTTAGTCTGGGTTCCCAATGTATGTTGTCTCATGGGATGGAAACCTTCAACGTTTAGCAAGTACGGGTTTCTAGTAGCAATCCCCATATCCCATAACTATGCGCCCACATAGAACTTTGATAATGGATCCACCTAAAAACTAAGATGTACGTTTTGTCTTAGACAAGTAGGACACTCTCTTTTCGGTGTGGGAGTAGAACACCGGATTCCTTGTCGCTCACATGGTCTATGTCGGTTGAGGTTAATTTCCCTAAATGATACGGATACGAGCTATAATAAGATAATGGACTCTAATCATGACTTCTTAAGAGGTACTACTTAGTTTGAGTGGGGGTATGGGACTTCACCCGTACATTGCACATGTGGACTTTAAGAGAGGTTATGTTTAGGTTCTCTTATATAATGAAGACTTATGAATTATGTATGTATATCGTGAATGAATGTTAAAGTTAACTTTATGTGTTTCAAGTGATGATCATGAATGTCTCCTTACTTATGTATGATGGTTATGAGTGAACTAAAAGTAAAGATATGTTTTTTGTTGGTGGTCTATATGTGATACTTAGCATTTGGTAGGGTTTGGGGACCTTACCTTTGCATTGCACTAGTATGACTTTGGGTTGCATATATGTGGTGTGAACTTATGTTATGCATGATCATGGTAGCCTAAAAGTGAGACTTAGTGTAGATAGGATTATGGGATCCTAGTTGTGCATTGCACAAGTTTAGCTTAGGGTTGCTCATGTGATAGTTCTATATGTTGATATGATCTTGTTATGTAATTATGCATGTAAACTATGTGTCTTGAAGATTGGAGTATGCATTATGTTGTGTTAGAGACTATGCTTGTAATATTGATGATATCCCTTATGTTATGATGAATTGTGCATGGTTTGTCTTATGAGTTACATTCTCCAACTATTTCAAAGATGATGTTCAAAAGTGGCATGAAGTATGGTTTTAAACAAAATGTCCCTTTTATGCATGTTTTAAGGATTTTCTTGCATGCTTTCATACTTAGTACAGTTTGTGCTAACCCATATTTCGACATTTTCTACAAGTGTAGGCTTTGGAGATATTGGATTCCATCCTCGTGGCTAGGTTAATAGGAGATCAAGAAGAAGAAAATTGGTGAGTCGTCGTTGTATTCGAGGGCTCAACCACATGTCCTTTATTGTCTTTCTTTTATGTTTTATACCTATGTAAGGGCCGTGTCCCTAATTATATTAAACAGTTTGTATTCTAATATTATAGATTGTTTGAGACATATTGTCATAGACTTTCTCACATTTTATAAAGACTTTGCTTGTAAAGAAAAGTTTTAATTTTTCCTATGTTCTTATGTCATGATATGCTAAGGGCTTGTATGAGACCCCTACGGGGTCAAGTACGCCATGTTAGAACTAGTAGGTGCTCTCGGGTCGTGACAAACTTGGTATCAGAGCATAAGGTTTTGGAATGGTCTTAGGATGTCTCTAACCATATCTAGTAGAGTCTTGTTCATCGGTGTGAGTCGCGACAAATCTATGAGCGAGAGGCTATAGGACATTAGGGAACTTCACTTTTTCATTCTCTAAGTCGTGACATAGATCTATAAGCTCTCTCTTATCCCTTATCTAATGGTCTTTAGGATTTGACTATTAGTAGGGTTTATGCTATAAGGAGTAAGGGAGAAAGATTGGTCGAGATGACAATTATGGCCTTGTGACTTGATAGATTTGAGTTGATACATGTGATGATGTATTTAGTGTGAAAGATGCTTCATTGTTGCCTTTATGTTATAAAAGAGTTTTAAAGGAATTGAGTATGCCTACTCCCAAGGGGGAGATAGTGTGCTTACCTAGCAAGGTGATTGTGAGGTATGGTTAGTTGTTGGGAGAACCCGACTTAGTCATGATGAGTTTCGAGGTATGTTTGATAGGTTGGTGGAATAGTGGTGCTTAAGTGGTGCCTAGAGATGTTGAGTGAGTAGACTCATTTAAAAGAGGATAGAAGTGTATTTCTCTATGGTTTAGAATCAACTTGTGTGATGAGTGTGAAGGTTTAGTTATGACTTGCTCCGACCTTAGAATTGAAGGAAGTGATGATGTAAGGAGTTTGTATAGGCTTACCCCCAAGTGGGGGATAATGTGCTTAGATGGTAAGGTCATTGAGTGTCCTTGATGTTTATGAATTAGGCTTGCTTGATAATCTCACCTTAAGAGGTGTAGTGAGTTTGAGGAGTTTAGTCCCATTTTGGTAGGCATACGAGACCTTGAGTGGTGTTGGTAAGGTTGATTGTGAGCAAAAGTGCTTAAATGAGAATCTCTCTAAGTTAGGAGTACCAATTGGGATGCATTGTTGATAGACTTCTATTGATTTTAGACCTAACTTGTCCATTATGAGTTTGTGATGGGTTGGAGGATTTGATGAATAATGGTATATAAGTGGTGCTTAGAGAGTGTGGAGGTGGCATTTTAGTAAAGGTTTTAGTTGAAGGTGCTTATTTGGGAGGCCAAGGGCCAATGAGATGTCCAAATATCTTTATGTTCCCTTTTATTCCTCCTCTAGCTCAAGATGATAAGTCCTCCTTGACTCATTTTATGATTTTGGAGTATTGGATGTTATGTGTGTCCTATTATTCCCTTGTCCTTTAGAGTTACTCTTGTTAACCTTGGTAGGGTTTGGATGCATGGTTATTAGACCTCTATTAGTTTTAGAGCCCAGTAAGGTTTTAAAAAGCCTTGGTAAATGCTTGAGTTTGTTTGAAAGGAGTAGTATTTGAGGTTTTATAAAAGGGGGGCTTACTGCCAAAGGGGAGATCCTGTGCTTGAGTAGCAACATTGATTGAGAGTCCCGATATCCTCATCTTTTCTTCTATTCCTATTCTAGCTTGAGGCCAAGAATTCCTTTTTGGACTTGTTTTATGTTTAGGAGTCATGTGTGTATTAGAAACTTTCCATGATCTCCTCCTGTTATGCATGCTTTTGAAAGATTTTTATTTTGTATGAAATGGATTTCTCATGCTTTACATGTTCCTCGTGATTTTTGTGCATCTTAGTATGGTGATTGCATATTTAACTTCATGAGATGATGAGATGAACATGCTTTGTTAAGTTTTTGATGAAATGGCATTTGGCTCCATATATAATGTTGTATTGAACTTGCTTTTAATGAGAAAGTGTAATTCTTCCTATGACTATATGATTAATGATGTTTGGAAGTGTTTGTGAAGGCTCACTCCCAAGGAGGAAATGGTGTGCCTAGCTAACATTGTGTTATGTGCTTATGTGTTGCCTTGACTTCCTTAAATAATGCATGTTCATGAAAACTGTGTTTTGAAAGGAAATGAGTTTATGTGAATTTTTTTCCTCATGTAGTAGTGCTTTGGGTAAGAGGTGCCTATTGTACTTCATGAGAAGGTTATATAAGCATCTTTTAGTTTGGAGTTGAGAAATTCCTCCTTGAATGAAATGCTTTTGAGAGTAAATTGCATAATTTGCTTAATGATTTTATGATGAGCATGATTTGAGTTGGAGAAGGTAGTTCCTCCAATGAAATGAAAATGTTGAAGTTATGATGCATAATGAGTTGTAGATATAGTTCCAACTTCTTTGTATTGCATTGAGTATGTTTGAGATGGAGTTGATGTTTCCTCCTAGTTTTGTGCATTGTTTATGATGTTGCATGCATGATTGGGCTGCTATTTTTGAGTCTTTAATTCCATCAAGTGTTTAAAGTGTCATTCGAGAACGAATGTTCCTAAGGGGGGGATAATGTAACACCCCGTAAAAACTAGTAAGACCTAGCTAATTCTTGACGTAATCTAGTAGGTGAAACTAGAGCCTCAAATGTGAGTTTGCAGTTGCAAACTTGATTAAATGTTGTTAAATGGTTTCCCGAGTGAAGGTTGATAAATTTAGGGGTTAAACGTCAAGACACGACTATAACGCCCGGAAACTAGTAAGTTGAACTAGTGTGTTGTAGTGTCTTGTAGTGGAGTTTTGGAGTGTTGTATGAGGGTTAAAATTAAGATAAATGGCTCCCGTACTTAGAATGAAATGTTTAGGGGTTAAACGTCCGGGTACCACTCCCCAAGGACCACCCAAGGGGTCCTTGAGGAAGACCCCAACACTGCCTATAAAGCTGTCAAAACAGCTTGATTCACGGACCCAAACCACTCCCCTTAGATCAACCTACGCCCCATAGGTCATGGACGTAGGTCATGTCCTGCAACACCCTGCAAAATATGAGTCTCTGACCCAAACCACGAGACCAAACCAGGTTCAGTAGACCCATCCACGGTCCGTGGATGGGGATCCGTAGATGCTGCCAGTTTTTGGTAGTTTAGTTTTAATTGAGGAGTTGAGGGTTAGTTTAGTAATTAGTTTAGGGGTTACGAGGGGAGATTAGTTAGTTAATTAACCTCCTATAAATGGTTAATAAACCCTAAACTAATCACTTTAACCCATTCATCTAAAGACCCCAAAACAAATCCCAACTTCTTTTCCCTTCTAAAAATCTTCTCTATAGACTCCATTGAAGAACATAGGAAGGGATCAATCTACAGCTTCAAGAAGAAGACGTTTTCATATGAATTTTATGGGATTCTACACCTAAGGTATGGATGCTTTTCATTCTTGGTTAGCTATCACCAAGAAGCCCCTTCAACTATGTTTTCAAATTCCCCAAATCTAGGGTTTTCAAATCTAGTCATGGGTCATCTTCAAAAACGAATTCAATTGTTTAATTATGGTTTAGTTTCATTTTTTAAGATGATTTATGGTTGGATTAATGGAGTATTGATAGATTTTGATAAAAATATCCCTCGGACCCATGATTTCCCCTTCTTTTAAAATTGTAAACTAGGGTATGACTTGATTGATGATGATAGCTTGACAATGGATTATGTTTACATTGAATTATGTTTGTTATTGATCATACTACTGATTTTAGATGATGCTAACTTGAATTCCAAAGAATCCATGAGTTTTCCCCAAATCTAGCTATGGCTCTTCTCTACACTATGAATGTTGTTAGAAGTTTACTCAATTGATTAAATGTGAGTTTATTATGATGTAATTACATGATCTAAGTATGGATCTACTTATATTTTTGATTAACCTAAGATTCTAGGGTTATATCATGAAACAGGCAAATTGAGGGTTAGATGTAAACCTTTAAGAGTGATGAACTTCTTAGTGAATTGCCTTAGATTAGATCAGTTAGACATGAATTTCATATGAATGAATCTTGTAGACATGAACAAACTTGATTAGGTCTTATATGATGGATCATGGTTGAAGTAGTATTGTGATCTAGTCTACTTGATACTATATATCTATAATTGAGTAAGAATGAAGTATGTAGTTAAATTTACCTTAAGAGTTAGGTATACATGGTTAAAATGTGAGGTCTTGCTTGAGGGTAATGCTCATAATATGAAGATAATTTCTTATGGTAAAAGCTAATATGAATAAGTTATAGATGCTTAGGCTTAAAGAAGGAAGCTATTATGTTGGTTGAAGTTGCATATGGTATTCTTTTGCAAAGACTTCACCCACATGACCTATAATATGATCACATGAGTTTATGCATGAAATGGATGTATTACTTGAGTCATGGTTGTATCTATGTTATGTATGTTGAATGCTAGATGTGTTGATTCAGTGTGACTCTTAAATGAATTATATATGTATTATGTGTGATTGTGGTATTATGTACATGATCATGAACACTTGAGAAGGAACTGTCTATGATGATAATGTATCTACAATGTTGATTGAAAGGTTAGTTCTCATATGCACCTTTACATACTATTATGCATGAAATGTACATGATCATGTTGATCAACTTGAAAGGTGGAGGTGTTTAATTATTATGTATGTATGATATGTTATGACAATGGTCATATTATTGTGTTGATTGAAAGGCTAATTCTCATGAAAACACTATGAATGATAATGTGAAAGGTTTACTCACTTATTGATGGTTCTAAAGTGAAAGGATATTCTCACTTAATGAATCTTTGAGCTATTATAATGAATGTTGGTTTGAGTTCCTAGTGCATTCTCTTATAACCTTGAACTTAAGTAAAGACTTAATGTAAACTTTAAAGGGAATTATGCTTAGCACCGAGCGAATATGAATATGAGATGGAAGCTTTTACGCTAGAAAGTCCGGCTTCCCAATGGGTTCCTTTTACGCTAGTTAGTCCGGGTTCCCAATGTATGTTGTCTCATGGGATGGAAACCTTCTACATTTAGCAAGTCTAGGTTTCTAGTAGCAATCCCTATATCCCATAACTATGTGCCCACATAGGACTTAGCTAGTGGATCCACCTAAAATCTAGGATGTACTTTTTACCTTAGGCAAGTAGGACATTCTCTTTTCGGTGTGGGAGTAGAACACCGGATTCCATGTCGCTCACATGGTCTATGTCGGTTGAGGTTATTTTCCCTAAATGATACGAATACGAGCTATAATAAGATCATGGACTCTAATCATGACTTCTTAAAAGGTACTACTTGGTATGAGTTGGGGTATGGGACTTCTCCCGTACATTGCACAAGTGGACTTTAAGAGAGGTTATGGTTAGGTTCTATTATATAATGAAGACTTATGAATTATGTATGTATATCGTGAATGAATGTTAAAGTTAACTTTAAGCGTTTCAAGTGATGATCATGAATGCCTCCTTACTTATGTATGATGGTTATGAATGAACTAAAAGTAAAGATATGTTTGTTGTTGGTGGTCTAAATGTGATACTTAGCATTTGGTAGGGTTATGGGACCTTACATTTACATTCCACTAGTATGACTTTGGGTTGCATATATGTGGTGTGAACTTATGTTATGTATGATCATGGTAGCCTAAATGTGAGACTTAGTGTAGATAAGATTATGGGATCCTAGTTGTTCATTGCACAAGTTTAGCTTAGGGTTGCTCATGTGATAGTTCTATATGTTGATATGATCTTGTTATGTAAGTATGCATGTGAACTATGTGTCTTGAAGATTGGAGTATGCATTATGTTGTGTTGAAGACTATGCTTGTCATATTGATGATATCCCTTATGGTATGAGGAATTGTGCATTGTTTGTCTTATGAGTTACATTCTCCAACTATTTCAAAGATGATGTTCAAAAGTGGCATGAAGTATGGTTTTAAACCGCATGTCCCTTTTATGCATCTTTTAAGGATTTTCTTGCATGGCTTCCATACTTAGTACATTTTGTGCTAACCCATATTTCTACATTTTCTACAAGTGTAGGCTTTGGAGATATTGGATTCCATCCTCGTGGCTAGGTTCATAGGAGATCAAGAAGAAGAAGATTGGTGAGTCCTCATTGTATTCGAGGGCTCAACCACATGTCATTTATTGTCTTTGTTTTATGTTTTAGACTTATGTAAGGGCCGTGTCCCTAAGATTGTATTAAAGAGTTTGTATTCTAATGTTATAGATGGTTTGAGACATAGTGTCATAGGCTTTTTCACATTTTATAAAGACTTCGATTGTAAAGAAATTTTTTAAATTTTCCGTATTTTTCCTATGTTTTTATGTCATGATATGCTAAGGGCTTGTATGAGACCCCTTCGGGGTCAAGTGATATACCGTGAGTTTACGGTATTTCTAATACATTTCACTTACAAGTTGTGTGTGTCTAGAGCCTTTTTGTATTGGTTTTTATGTATTTTTATCAAATTGTGCAGGAAAGATGTTCAGGCGCGAAATTAAAGAGACAGCTGAAAG
>JAJOOO010008872.1:0-25265 GCA_029582685.1 Solanum piurae
TCCTTTAGTTTCTTCTTAGATCATAAAAAAATTTAAAGCTGGAAGAACATATATGTTAACACTTGAGAGTTTGCAGAATTCAAAATTCAACTACTAGGCCAATGCAACAAATATTAAACTACATATAGTGTATGTGTTATGGCCTTCATAGAAAGTTCAATGTATAACATTTTGCAAAATACATGTAACATACTATGAAATGTCTTAACATTGAAATTTATTTAATCATGTTGCATATTTGCACGTCTTTCTTTACAACTATTTTTATCCCCACAATATGCCCGTGCCTTACACGGGCACCCTTATCTAGTATATATATAAAAGAGAATCCTACGTCCGCCTACGTAGTGCCATCACAAATCAGGATTCCCTTTTAATTTATTTATTTCCAAAACTAGCCTTCCTCTTTCATGAAAAATTGTGACTTTTATGAAATGTTGCTACTTTAATGAGGAGTTGCGACTTTTATGAAAAGTAGCGACTTAATGAAGAGTTGCGACTTTTATGAAAAGTTGCGACTTTTATGAAAGGTTGTGACCTTTTCGAAGGGTTGCAACTTTTTCCAAATAGTTGTAACCTTTCCGATAAGGCACAATAAACATTTATTCACACTACTCTTTGATTTATTTATTTCCAAAACTAGCCTTCCCTTTCATGAAAAAATGTGACTTTTCTAAAGAGTTGCGACTTTTATGAAAAGTTATGACTTTTATGAAAAGTTGCGACTTAATGAAGAGTTGCAATTTTTATGAAAAATTGTGACTTTTATGAAATGTTGTGACCTTTCCGAAGGGTTGCAACTTTTCCAAATAGTTGTAACCTTTCCGATAAGGCACAATAAACATTTGTTCACACTACCCTTTGTTGTTTATAAATGGAGAGATTTCCTGCCATTTTAAAACAACGAAAATTCTGAACCTCTTTTTCTTCTGCTTCTCTTCCTCCTCCTCCTCTTCTTCTTCTTCATAATTAAATATTCGTGTACTTCACTCCTGTTGAGTGGCTCACTGACTCCATTGCTTATGTTACAAATTCTGATATGTATTTTTACAGTCATTAATTTTTGCTTATGTTATTAAGGATAAATGATAATTTTTCTTTTCATTATTAATGTTTGTTACTACGTAATCTTGTATGTAAGATAATATAGTGTTTTAGTTTTAATGATTGATAGATTTTAAATATTATTTTATAAATTTTGTGATATTAAATTCACGCACGAAGAACGGGTAATTTTACTAGTTAATTAAATAAATGTACTAAATATTGGGAATGCGTTTTCTAGTCTAGTGGGTATAAATGAAGGAAGGCGGGCATATATTTTGGTGAGTGGAGGCTAAAACCCGAAAAGATCAACCCAATCAACCCCCTTTGTCTAATCTAATCTCCCAGGAGGAATTTCATGTCCATCTCGCCCTCCCATAGCGACAATCATACAGCTTCCTCTTCTTCTTCTTCTTCTCCAAACCCTAACTCTAATCATGGATCCAAATCCAAACAACAGCAGCAGCAGCAACCCAACAACTTCTCAGGTTTCCATCCCTTATACCCTAATTCAGCGATGTCCTTTTGTCTCGCCTTATTTATTTTAGTTCCGTCTCATGCTTTTCTTTTTTCTCAGGAAACATGGCTACCACTGCATCTACTTCTGGTGGATCCTCCAAAAAGGTAAGGTAAATTTTGTGTTGTAACTTCTCTTCTCTTAATAAACCAATTTACTAATGCAGCTCTGCTCTTCATAATATATTGCAGGTGAACAACTCCGGTAGCAGTCGAGAAAGTTCACTACATCATAACAGTGATAGAATCTCACTGCACGGACAAAGAAAATCAGCTAGGACCAATGATCCTTCCAGCGGAAGAGACCAGTTTGGCTCCAACAGTCCCCAAGGAGTTGTTACCCGCTCAGCTCCAAGAAGAACCCAGATGGTTAGTGGAAACCACTTGCTCAATTTTCAGTATGATCCCATTTCTCGTCCACAATCTAGGTTGCCTCCTCCTAGGAGATACGTCAAGAGGAAGCCTTACAACAAAGACTTGTTTCTTCAAGCAAATTACAAGTTTGTTCTGTTGGATTCAGGCAATTACACGCCTGGCTCGATGGATCCAGACAAAATGTTACAGTGGGAGGATATTGTTTGTGTGAGATATTCCACTCCATTTCATGTGCAATGCCCCATATGCTTAGAGGATCCTCTTTGTCCTCAGATAACTTCGTGTGGTCATATCTTCTGTTTTCCCTGTGTTATGCAATATTTTATGATCTCCGAAGAAGATGACCATAAAGATGATTTCAAGAAGAAATGCCCTTTGTGTTTTATGATGATATCTTCACAGGATTTGTACACCATTCAAATTGAGACCGTTAAACAACATCGTGTCAGTGATGTCATTGAATTTTTCCTCTTAACCCGTCACAAGGATTCATTTGCTTTATCTTTGAAAAATAATGATGGCATTGTTGGTGGAGAGGAGGTTCAAAAGTTATTTTCTAAATTCATTTTTACTTCCGATGTTGACCTTTCTGTTCGAGAGGCAATGTCTGATCTTGATAGTTGGTTAGCTAGAGCAGATTCAGGCTTAGTTGATGACTTGGAGAAACTTCCCTTTGTCTGTGCTGCAATGGAACAATTGGAGCAGAGGAAGACGTACTGGAATAGGCAACATATTGCTGTTCAAAATAGCAAATCTGACAAAGATAATCGTTTGGAGAAGTGCTCTTATAGTTCTCAGCCAACAGAAAGTGTTCAGGCCCATCCTGCTGGACAATCTACTCATGTAATGCCATCCAGTAATCCAACTGATAAGCCAATATTGCAGGAGAAGTCAACTCACAATAAGGTAGTGAGGGACTCTCAGCTTATTCCTGCAGATGTTGAATCAATAGGAGAACGTGTTGGATCTTCATTGTCCTTATATGGCAATGACAAGAGCCTACAGAAAGACACAAGTGGCATTACTGATAGAGAAGAGATCAGTTCCTACAGTTTCTACCAGGTGAATTCATATGATGATGTTGTTTTTTCCTACCAAGTATCTGTGTATTACATTTAGATGCATGTGTACCATTTAGAAAATGGACATTGGGCCTCACTCATCCCAAATGCTAGCTTATGTGGTGAGGATTACCCAGAGATATTCAAGGAGACCACAAACCCATTTCTTCAACCAATGTGAGGCACTTAACATCCTCCCCTCTCCTCCGGTCCTCCCATGTATGTCAAGGATTGGACATTTGGAGAGTAGACAACATAACATGGTAGCCTGTATTGAGTACCAAAGAATAAGGATGAGTCTAACTCTGATGCCTCGCCAAGAAAATGGACCTTAAGCTTAACTCATTCTAGAAGTTAGCTTATGAGGTGATTAGACCTTATAAGACAACAATAACCTATTTCTTCAGCAAATGTGGAAATACTTAACAACAAAAGTACTAAGATCACTTGTGCTTGACAAGTACCCAAAGAAATAGCTGAAGTGCACACACCAAGCTGGTAGGACACCATCATTAGCTAGTGATTTCTTCTGCTCTTTTTTCCAACAATAATGGACAAATATAACTATTTTCTTATAACAATGGTGCCATGTCCAGTTTGATGTGCACTATTTTACCTGGTTCCTGCCAAGCACATGTACTAGGTAACTGAGCCCACCAAGGATGTCCAGCTTGGTGTGCACTATTTTACCGGGTACCTGCCAAATCGAAGTACTAGGTAGGTATGCCCAGTGTTTTCAAGCATTCAACTCGCTGCTGGTGGGTGGGATGACTGAGCAAGTTTCAGGCTTTATTGTACTTTATATGTGATTGTTTTATTTTGCTGAAGCCACCCGCTCGGCTTTCATGAACATGTTCTTCAGTGGGTTTTAGGCTGCTGAGCAAAAACTATTCATGAATATAGATTATTTCCCTTACTTAAATACATCGGGCAAAGTGGGGTAAAACCATTTTCCACAAAGAAAGTTCCATTCTTAGTTTTGTGTGCTATTAGATTTTTTGATACATCAACACAAGTAGTTGATAGAATTGTACATTATAGCTCCTAGTGATGGGATTTCATTCAGAGTAAGGGGAAGCCCATGTACGCAAGATGTACCATATAAAGATACTCCCTCTGTCCCAATTTATGTGACTTACTTTCCTTTTTAGTCAGTTCCAAAAAGAATGACACATTTCTATATTAAGTAACAATTGAACTATAAAATGTCTATTTTACCCTTACTGAAATGATTTACCGCCACAAATTTCTATCATTCATTTTGAACCACAAGTTTTAAAAGTCTTCCTTTCTTTCTTAAACTCCGTGCCGAGTCAAACTACCTCACATAAAATGGGATGGAGGGAGTATTATTTTCCATGAAGGTCATCTGATCTTTCCTAGAAACAAAAAGAGGCTGAAAAAAGCGACAATCTTTTTCATTTGTGAATGTGTATTATTGACACCTTCAAATGCTCTCTTGCGCCTCTCCTCTTTTTATTTTTTGAGAATTAGTACTGTTGTGTTCTTCAACATTAAGTAATGTTGGCCACCTCCAAAAAGTTACAAGGTAGTAAGGTTAAACTTTCAAGCTTTATAGAGCACGTAAGAAATTTATCATCTCATCTACTTCTATACAACTTCTTTTACACCAAGAAAAAAAAGACACTAAGTAGTTCCATTTCATATCATGAATGGACTTGATCTTGTCTTCAAAACATCTTCCATTCCTTTCCTTTCATACTGTCCACCACATGCATGAGGGTATTATCCTCCTCCATTTATTCTGACTCTTGCGACCCCCTCTTCTCATCCAGTAGCTCATCAAATCTGCATTATGTTCAAGCATTGTCCATTCCGTCTTTGTAAGGCTGAGGATCAGGTCCACGGTTGTGTAGTGAACTTGCAATGCAAAAAAAGAGGGTTGTTTGTCTCTCTAGTTTCATTGCACAAAAAACATCTTGTCACTACTACTCTCCCCTTCTTTTGTAGAACCTCACGTGTAAGGCATGCTCTCTTCACCACTAATCATGTGAAACATTCAATCTTGGTGGGAGCCATGCTTTTCCGGATGTTCTTTCAGATATTTGAGGATTCTCCTTGCATCACATTGTTATCTTTCTTGTACATTTTATTCACAGAGAAAATGCCATCCCCGGAATGTCTCCATCTCAGTGTATCAGATTGAACAATAGTGCTGGGGTAATTCTCCACTTCACACAAAAGAGTTGTCACCCTATCTATCTATCAGTCATATATATGTCTTCTAATTGGCGTTCACCTCATTGGAGCACCATGGACTAGATTGGCCAAACTTGTGGGATATGACTTCCTTCCATAAAGTAGATTCTTCTGCACTAAATCTCCATAGCCTTTTCATTAGTAGACTGTTATTCTGCTATTCTGGATTCTCAAGTTTCTAATACCAAGACCCCCTTGATATTTACTTTGTTGCACCACCTCCCAGTTGACCAGATTATAGCCCCCTTCTTCCTTGTTGCCTTTCCATAGGAAAGCTCTCCTCAGTTTGTCTAGTCTCTTGATTACACATGCAAGTATAGGGAATAGAAGCATCACATAGGTAGGAAGAGAGTCCAACACTGAATTGATTAGTGTGACCCTTCCTCCTACTGAAAGGTACCACACTTTCCATTTTGCCAACCTCTTCTCAGCTTTCTCCAGAATGGTGTCCCAAATTTCCAAATCCCCATGTTTCCTGTCTAAAGGCATCCCTAGGTACACTATGGGCAAAGAACCCACACCACACCCAAGAATGCTAGCAAAGGTCTGAATGTTA
This sequence comes from Solanum piurae, assembly GCA_029582685.1. Classification (NCBI taxonomy): domain Eukaryota; kingdom Viridiplantae; phylum Streptophyta; class Magnoliopsida; order Solanales; family Solanaceae; genus Solanum; species Solanum piurae. The sequence continues at coordinate 5,773 of JAJOOO010008872.1, forward strand.
CACTTTTTTGACAGGATATATATTGCTCTTCCTCCGGTTCACTCTTAAAACCCAGATATAACTTCAAACACTACTAGCAAGACTTTAATGTAGCAAACTTGTTCCACTTTAGGTTCACAAAATAAAACAGTATCATGTGCAATAGCAAGTGGCAAATATCCTGTACCCCTCTCCCACCTCGTCCTATGTTGAACCCTCTCAACCAGTTTTTTTGTAGTGCTATCCTTATCATATTACTAAGACTTTGCATGGTTAAAATGAACAGGAAGGGGGATAGAGGGTCCCTTTTCATCAAAAAGGGGGATAGAGGGTCCCTTTGTCTGTGTCCCCTTTCAGAGTGAAAAAACCCAGTAGGTTCTCTATTTACCAGAATGGAGAACCTAACAGTTGCGATACAAAAGTTTATTCATTTAAACCATTTGTCCTCAAAACCAATCTGTTTGAGAGTGTTTAGAAGAAAGCCCAGTTAACGTGATCATATGCTTTTTCAGTGTCCAATTTGCAAATCAGGCCAGCCACTTCCCTTCTAGATCTTGAGTCTATGCATTCAGTTGCAATTAAAGCTGCATCCATAATCTGTCTCCCTTTTATAAAAGCCATTTGGTGTTTTTTTACTAGACTATCCATTTTTCTCTCCATTCTTTCTGTTAGAACTTTGGCAATTATCTTGTATACCCAGAGATCAAACTAATAGGCCCAAAGTCTCTTAACTCTACTGCTCCTGCCTTCTTTGGAATAAGGGCCGCAAAGGCGGCATTAAGACTCCTTTCAAACACATGGTGTTCATGAAAATATTGCAATGTTCCCATGATATCCTCCTTGACAAGATTCCCAAATGCCTGAAAAAAATTCATTGTGAATCCATCTGGGCCTGGTGCCTTGTCAACTGCACAAGACTTGATGCTCGCCCACACTTCCTCCTCCTCAAAACCCCTCTGTAACCACTCATGATCTTCTATCGAGATCACTCTTATTCCTTGGAGTTTGAGATCAGGTCTCCTTCCTTCTGTCTCCTTGTATAGGTTCTGGTAGAATCTTTGGATTGCATTTTTAACTGCAGGCATTTCATTGATGGACTGTCCTTCTACTTCCAATGCATCTATGGAATTGTACCTTTTATGAGCATTTGCCATTCTGTAGAAGAACCTAGTGTTCTTGTCCCATTCTTCAACCATTGAACTCTTGACCTCTGTCTCCAGGCAATTTCCTCTTCTTTTGCTATTTCTTCAAATTCCATAGCTAAATGAGTTTTCTGGACCAACTCATCATCGGTGAGGCTCCTATTCTCCTGTAATGCTTCCCAAGATTTCAACTGTTGTAGGATCATTTCTTTTTTGTGTTTCCAGTCTCCCTCGTTACTTCTACTCCACCGCATTAGTTCCTTCTTAAGGAGTTTTAATTTGTTTGCCAGAGTGAAGGCTGGTTTGCCCATGTTAGGGAAGGACAACCACCATGTCTTGACCATCTGTTTGAATCCTTCTACCTCTAGCCACCAATTTTCAAATTTGAAGTAGGTCTTCTTGTAATTCCAATCTCCATATGTTAGAAGAATAGGATTATGATCTGATCCTATTCTAGGTAACAAAGACTGCTTGACCAGTAGGAGAGAGTCCTCCCAGTCAACTGAGTATAGGAATCTGTCAATCTTGGAGGCACTGTTGTGATTCTCCCCCCTCCTCCACGTGTATGATCTTCCAAGTAAAGGAGGATCAACTAGTTCCAGGTCATTAATAGCCTCAGAGAATTCAAACATTGCTCCGGATAGTCTATGTCAGTTTACCCTCTCTCCCACAAGCCTAGTGACATTGAAGTCACCACACACTCTCCAAGGGCCCTCCCAATTGTTTCTGCTAGCCTCCAGTTCACTCCACAACTCTCTTCTGATCACCCTATTACAACTTGCATATACAGCACTCAGAAGCCATGTAATATCCCGACAAACACCTGTAAACGTACATGATATCATTTGTCCAGTAGAGTCTACCATCTCCCCCACCCATTCCCTTTTATCCCACATTATCATAATCCCTCCTCTACTACCCTTGGCCTCCAACTGAACTTCTCCCACCCATCTATTAGCCCACAACTCCCTCAAAATATTGCACCTCTCCTTTTATCTTTGTGTCTAAAAGAACATAGATGTTTGCCCCCCACTGGTGAATTAATTGTTTTACCAGTCTCCTCTTTTCTGCCCCATTCAAACCCCTCACATTCCATGATATAATTTTAATCTTCATTGATCACCAATTGGTGGTCTTCTCCCCTTCCTTAGTTCACTCCTGGATTCACCATCCTTATAATTTACCTCAAAAATTAAATTCCTGAACTCTTTTGGAATCAATTGGTTGTTGCGGTTGTTGACTTTGGCACTTCTCTTCTTTGGTCTAGTTTTTCAAAGAGGGCCCCTGCTTCCTTTTCAAAACCATAAAAAATGGCACCAAACTCCTTGCTCAGTTTAATTATGTTCACCCAAGATCTTGCTTCAGACTTCAACCCGTTAATGCACTCACTTGAATCAGCTGATTTGTGTACCTTCCCATGTATTTTCCATTCTACTAGTTTCAACAATCAGTTCAGTTTCTGATCTCACCATTAGCGTAGTTGTGATCGCATCTGTTTCGTGGTTTGAGTCGACCCTCTGTATGTGGTCCTCCTCGACCCCCTCTCTTGCAGTCATCTCCTTTGCTTCATCTTATAGTTGAAACTTGTCACAGTTCTCAACTCCTCTACAAAGCCTATAAGGGTGTTTATGTTTTCCGTGAAAGGTTCAGCTGGAAGCTTTTCCTTATATGAATTGTTTGTCTTTAAATTGTTATGCCCTTTCTCAGTTGAAAGAAAAGAAGGGCCACTTTCATTCAATAAAGGAGGCCCATTTTCATTTAAAATAAGAGATGGCTCAACATATGGTCTGGAATAAAAGTGGTCCAGTGGCCCTGCTCTTTTACTGCAGCCAGCCACTTGTCCATTGTTTTAATTCTCTGTGTAAAGCCCCCAGTCTTCTCCATTACCCAACAGATCTTGCATTGCTATCCCTTTCCCCTTCCTCTGCAATTCCTTTCTCCACAGACATCTGACACAAGCTGTCATCCCATTTTCATGAGAACTTTTGTCCCCTCTTGGTTGTTCAACAACCCTACTTTTTTTCAACTTTTCAAATCTTGCTGGTGCCTCTACCCATATCGGTCAAGTGAACCTCATTCCCCATCCTCGACTACAACCGAAGTCAGAATATTTTTTGCGGTCCTTTTACTTTAATTCGAGCCCATCTCAAATGATTTTTGAGCTCTGTCTCCTCTTCTGTCTTCAGCCATCCCCTACACTTCTTCTCAATTTCCTTCATAACCCCCTGCTGACCAAAGTTGGAGTGGCAGACCTAAAACCCTTATCCAATACCAGTTAAAACTGGTATTGATAGGGCACGCCCCAGCTATAGGTGTCCACCAATCAAGCTTGAGTTTGCTTCCCTGCTTTCTCCAAGAACCTTTCATGACATGCTCCGCATCTTTCACACTTTGGAACTCAAACAGGAATTGAATCCTGTTCATGTCAAAAACTTGGATGTTATGGATTCCGACCCAAGACTGGTGAGTCCATTTCCATACATCGTTTCTTGAGGGGATTTCGTCGCACTCGGGGAAACTGCCCACTAAGCATTTTCTTAGGAGGGCGTTCATTTAATGGTCCACTTGATTGCGTGGGGGTCATTTTTTATGCTTTGTTCTGATTTTGCTTACTTCTTCCCTTTAGCTCGGTGACAACTCCTTAATGCATCCTAGCATAACAAAATTCGTGTCAAACTAAGCATAACATTTGACAGCTTTGCAGTCTCAATTTCCTTTGTCAAGTCGAACTAAGTTTTAATGCCACAATCTCTCGTCAACAATATCACATGTTGGGAACTGTCTTACAACTGTTTATCATGTTGCCTCTCTGCGCGTTTAGTTATTATCCTTCACTTTATTCTGTGAGATATGTAATGCACAGCTTTATACATGTTTTATAGTGCCTGTTTTTTTCAGGCAGTTGATGGTCAGCACCTTATCCTCCATCCACTGAACATGAAGTGCCTTCTGCATTACTACGGTGGCTATGGTAGTCTTCCTAACAGGTTTGAAGATAATTACATTCTTACAGTAAGTTATGCTATATTTTTTCCAGTGAAAGGTGGCAAAGGGGTCTCTGTTTGTTGGTTTCAGAGAAACTGCAAAGCTGATGACCCATTGAACTCAATTTTGATACATTTAGCTTGTTCTAAACTTACCTGCATTTGTAAGGCGACAACTATTAGATTGAACAAATGTACTGTGTGTGGATTAAGTTATTCCTTTTGTTCCCAGTTGTTTGATAGAAGTTGCAATTCGGCCCCTATTCTTCTGTGGTTCTATTCTGTCCTTGATAGACGTCTTCTGTTTCAGATGACCCTTGGTGAGATTAGCTACAAAAATATAGCTTTATTTTGAGCACATGTGACCTCACTGGACAAAGTTTGGAGGTATAATTTGAAAAAAAACTTCTTTTGATAGATGGCTGGCAAACAAACAAACAGATCAAATCCCAATTCGACACTCACTTTTCATCAGAGATAAGCTAGTTCAGAAAGGGACTCTGAATGAGTTGCTGTGTGAAGGGAGAGGTTTTGACGATTTCGGTAAGCAAAGAAAGGGAGGATGATGCATCTGAATCACGGAGAAAAATGGTGACAACAAGTTCCGGAGAGGGACAGAGTTAGTGAATAGTGACTGGGAAAGGAGTAGGGTATATGCTAGGCTTAGTGTGTAGAGGAGTTTACACAGGGCTAGGATGGGCAGAGGGGGCCTCAGAGGGTGCTAGAGTATGAACTATAAGGGGCACTGAGGGGAGAATTTCTGCAGCACTGGAGGAATGTTCTTTTTTGAGATAAAAATATATAATTTTTTTAAAAAACATTTCAAAAAGCAGGTGTGAACAGAGTGGCCGTCCTGGCAGTGTCAACAGTCTGTTGAATGTGGTCTTCCCTTTTCTTTTCCCTCTTTCTTGGGTCGGCTATCCTTTCTCTTACTGGTTAATTATTTTGCTCCAACTTCATCCATAATATTCACCATATCTTGGCTTGTCCAATTTCACCCTTAGTCAAATTTTAGGTTCATCTAAAGACCAAATCATTAACTGGTGAAGCCAGTGCAAGTTAGGTCAAACATTTGGGGAAAGATGAATGTTACCGTATGTGCTTTTTGGAGGTAAGAACAGTGAGGTCTATGTTAATGCTCCTCCAGCCTTGAAAAGGGTTTCCTTGTTATATATATGCATTTTCTAAAGGCCCCTTTTTCCAAAATATGAAGTGGTGTGTATTAGTAAACCTTATCTAAGGTACATTAAAAGGAAAAAAAGGGCTTACACATGACATGAAAGGGTAGAGTTCCTCAGCCTTTAAATTTCCAGCTTGAATCTCATTTCAACCCGCTTTACCTTCTCTGGCCTATTCAACAGAAGGTTAGCTAGCTTCATTTTTGGTTCTTGAATTGGGTGGGATTCAAACTGTATTTGGGTAGGGGAGAGCCATATGATTTGGACATATTCTAGAGGACCTGTAGGTGCTGGTGGTAAATAAACCAGAAGGGGTTGGTGATGGTGATTTCCTTTGGCTTTCAAAGGCCATAGGGAGGGGTGGGTTTGCTATGACAAAGGGGAAGGATGGAGTCCAGTTAACCTTTTGGATTTTGTTAGCTCCCTTTCCCTAGCTTAGTCAATATGTTGCATTGAAGCTAACATTACTTTTACTAATACTTGCATCCACTTGATGCCTATTAATGATATACGTTATTAAAAAAAAAGACGTAAGGGCAAAGTTGGATAGGTGGGTGTTTAGAAAAGGAACAAAGTTGCCACTTGCTGTGACAGTTTTCTATTTGTTTTCTTTTTCTTTGAGGGGGAGGTGGGGAGGTGGTGAACTGTGCCATGTGCTGAGAGAGGGAATTGGTCTATGTGGGGAGGGACAGAGGCTAAATGGTGGTAAATACCATGCTTACCTGAAAGTGGACAATTAGCTAGAGCAGCGAGTGCTGTAGCGGAACTGATTGCAAAAGATAACATTATACCTGCCGATGTGAATGTGTTTTGACCATATGCCTTTTGTTATTCCGCAACAACTTATTAGAGAAAATCTTGGCTACAGAATCAGTGGAAAGATTTTACAAATGGAGTCCGTGACGCAATCGGAGGCCATGAGAAGGCGCTACCGCTTCCTAAGTCATTTTTCTTTGACAACAACATTTCAGGTACTTGCCATGATGCTTATTTCTGGAAGTGTGCTGACTTTACTTCATCAATGGTTTGATCGCTCTAATTATTTTCACTTGTAATTTCCAGCTTTGTGAAATTGATCTCAGCAAGATAATGCCCATGGATGCACTTTCTCCGTTTATGGAGGAAATCAGAAGTAGGGAAAAACAAAGGAAGTGGCTAGCTAGGAAGGTTTGTAACCCACACTTTTATCAGAATTACAGCTGATTTTTCTTTTCTTGTGCAATTCAATGATTTAGCATCATGGGTTTATGATGTTTAGAAAATCCCCCAGTGTGAAGAAATTGCTTAAAGATTCAAGTGCAGGATGAAGGAACTTTCTAGAGAGAAAATGTGTAGGACTCTACTTTCATTTTTGGCTTAATACACAAACAATTCCTTGAACTTACCACTAAATTTCATTTAGACACTCGAACTACGGCTTGTTCCAATTAATCACCTGAACACACAAGTTCAAATCTTTGATTTCTTTTTTCCGCGCACTCTCAAATGTACGTAAATAAGTTGAGCACTTAAATATGTCACCTTCTTTAATTATACCCATTAGCCTTAGTAAGCTTTAAAATCTCAGGCTTGTTCCAATTGAGCTTGATGTGTATTACTAACATAGATACATATATACTGTGGTTAACTTAATTACCTAATAGACGTTTGAGAATACATGTAAAAGTTTCACTTTCTATTTTGAGCTTGTCAATTGAATAGAATCTCCTATGTTAGTTGGCTAGTGTTCGGAAGTATCTTGTATTCATGTCCCCTCCTCTTAACCATAAACATCTTGATTTTGTCACCATGAGGTTTCTTCAGCTATAGCAATCTCTCCAACTCTATTTTCAGATTGAAGAACCTTGAGTTGGAATTCTGTTTTTTTTTTTGGATGACCGTGGTGTCCGGGCCAGCTTTCGCGCACCTCGACTAATTCCACGGGATACCTGCCACCTCCCACCAGCAACAAGTACTAGATAACTTTGTCCACCAAAGCTAGGGATGGGAAGAATCACCTAGTGCTTTTTGTCTCCGCTGAGTTAGTTGGAATTCTGTTTTCTCTTTCCTGTTCTAAAGCTGAAAGTTCATCTAGAGCCCTGCTTCTACTTGTTTCTAGCTTGCCATATACTTCCCTGTTCCAGTTGTAGTTGTCCTTTTTTCAAGTTCCTTAACTTACTATGTTCTAACTAAGTACAAAGTCTGGACTGCCACCTGTTGTGTAATTCTGCCACCACCTCTTCACCATATCAGTGAAACCCACTTGTTGAAGCCACGTATTTTTGAACTTGAAGTAAGATGGTGTTGAGTCCTAGTCTTCACCTTGTAGCAGAAGAGCTTTGTGGTCTGAAAATTGAAATGACGCCTGGCAGTGTCAACTGCTTGATAGCTTTCATTCCAGTATGAAAGTTAAGGAACCTATCAATTCTTGAGGCTTGTAGAGTGTCATCCCCTCTTGACAAAGTGTTTTATGCCCCTCGCAAGGCAAATCCATTAGCTGAAGGTCCAAAAGCATTTCTGAGAAGCTCCTCATAGCTTGGTCCTTCTGGTACACTTTAGCCTCTCATTCTCATGATATACGAAGTTGACAGTGCACACAAACTTGGTTTGGATGATTCCTTTTATTGAGGAGATTTTCAAAGTTGATATTTTTCTTTTTCAGGAACGGAGTGAACAAGTTAAAGCTGAAGCCATTGGCATGTACTTAGAGCCTTTGCCTTTTAGCTTTTCAGAACCTTCTTTCACAGAACAACCTACTTTCACTAGCGATGACTTCGAAGGTACGTCAAATATTGCTATTTTATATAACAAATTTTATGCTCTCATCTTATGTGGTTTGGCATTTTAACCATCCCGGAGTATAATCCCCACCCCCACCCCACCCACCCCCATCTTTTATAAGTGGAAGATGAGTCATGCCATTACTTTTTTAATATGAAGTAATTAGTTCTATTGCAAGCATCAAGTAGATGCATAATAGTTACAAAAGAAAAATAGCAAAAGCTCTCCTTTACATTGTTAGTTACGAGTCAGGGAGCTGACAAAGTTCAGAAATGAATCAGTGGAATCTAGAGGGGATAAATAAACCCAACTATACAAAAACATGAGACAATTAACTTTTAAAGATTGGTAGGTAGTTGATATTCCATCAAAGCATCTTCTATTCCTTTTGTTCCAGATACTCCAAAAAATGGTTGCAGGTATCATCTTCTCCAGATTCTCTTGATGGTGCTATCAACTTTCCAGCAACTCCAGCTTATCAAAACATCCCTGATATTCTGAGGCATGACCCATTTGAGACCAAAAAGAGCTTAAAACATACTCCATAAGTCTGCTGCTATTTGACATTGTAGAAATAGGTGATTGTGTGTTTCTGCTTCCTTCATGCTTCCGTCATTACTTGGTTGGTTATAAGACAACTATATTCCTTTAAGTACATAATCTTCATTAAGAGAGTTTACAATGCTTATCTTGTGTATACTATTGATGTGTGTGATCATTTCATCTAAAAACTTAAACTGTTAGAGAGAGGAAACATTTCTATTCATTTAACTGGTGAATTTTTTTGCACGTCACACGGATTAGAATTATCATATAATCTTTTTCTTCTGAAATGAATGAATTGAATTATTTTCAACATGAGCATCTGTTCTAGTATATTTCTTTACTCTGCTTATATCACAAATATTTTTCAAGAGATCCTCATATCAAAAGCTTCATTAAATAGTGAATGGAAGTACTTCTAAGTCTCTCCTTCCTTTACCTTTTTAGATCGACATCATTCATTCTTCCATTTACTTGCCTTCAACTCTTCTCTCCCATCAAAAAACTTTTTTATTGTTCATTATCTCTATATATTTTTTGACGGCCTCTAAATAAGGATAAGACATTACTAAGAGACGTGGATTTGATCAGTTATGAAAGAAACTACTATTATGTTAATAGTCATTGGTATTGCGCTAATTAACTATTATTGCGTTACATGGGTGTAAAGCAAATTATTTTCTAAGTTATCACCTTACAAACATCAAATGATATCAAATTACTAAGCAATGTCAATAAGCCTACTAAAAAAAGTACAAGAGTGAAAAATATCAATAAATACTAAGAACAGAAAACATTTGCTAAGCAAATAAATCTGAACATCTTTAAATCATCATATTGAAAAAGTTAATTAACTAAATCTCAATATCGTCATATAAACCTAAAACACCCGACGTATACACAGAGAACCGAAGCTATAATCTCACCTTGATAATTCCAATCCTTAAACCCTTTGGGGTGGCCCACTGGTTTGAGCTTGGGACTTCCATGTAGGAGGTCTCACGTTCGAAATCCCTTGCCAGCGAAAGCAAGGGGTTTGCCTTCTAGGTCGAGCTCGTCGCACCAGGCTTGCTTAGTGCGGGTTACCTCTCCTATGTGGTTTGCGAGCTATTGCATAGGAGCAGGGATTTTACCCTGTGCGCATCCAAAGGGTAGCGGCTGCGGGTTTCCCTTGTCATAAATAAAAAAAATTCCAATCCTTAATTCTTGGAGTCTATCTCCTCAGTTAAATTTTTCTTCCATGTCAGTTATGGTCTTAAAATCCTCTTTCAACAATTCTGAAATAAAAAAAAAAAGTATTTCAAATAATTTTGGATTTATAGTTGCTGCTAGACTCTTTTCTTCATTTTTGCTGCTTGAAATTTACTATTGTTACATTTTTTCTCAACTTCTCATTTGTTGCTTCTTCTCCCATTCCTCCGCTTCTTATATGTAAGCAACACAATTATAAGTCCGATCATTGCTCCAAAGGCTGGATGTCATATCTTCTAGTTAGCTTATTGACTATTCATTTCTAAAGCTTAATTGTGTAGTAATTCATTAACAGAGCATTAAGAAAATCAATTTTATTTATGTCCAACATACTATTTTTGTCAAAATATGCTAGTTGGGCTTCTTTAGAGAAGGCAAAGGGGCTGCATTAATGTTTCTTGAATAAAAAAAATTGTGGCCTCTAAAATAATGTGAGTTGACTGAAAAGAAACATGGAGTATGAAAGGTTGGGTAGTGATAATTCAGATTTTTAGAGTTAGTGACTTTTTTTAATATAGGACAGAAATGAAAAAATAGGAAAAAGGCCAAAAAAGATAACTGTATTTCTTGGTCAAAGAGGGGTTCCGCATCACTCTTCTTTTGCCTCGCTTTATAATATATATATATATATATATTGTCTCTTCAATACGTCCCCTCATGTGTGAGCCTGATTCAATTCATGGCAAACATGTGGAATTCACTTTTGATAAATGGGTTGCAATGAGACTTGGAATCAGGATCTCTGCCTGTTCTGCTACCATTGTCATGCACTGATATCTGTGTGCGCGAACTCTTCACCTTTGGTGCCGCACTCTTGTCGACACGACGTGGGTGTGGGATCCATACCGGATATGGTCTATCGGTTTTGAGTACTTTGACCGAAATCGATATAGAAATTCGTGACAGATATAATGATTCTGAAATCAAAACAATAGGTAGGGTGAAATCATAATTTAGGCAGATGTTTCTTTTGTCATTGGAAGGTATTTGTATTAAAAAGTCAGCAATCAGAATGTGCTTTAAAGATGTCTACAGGTCAAACACTAGTATGTGCAATGAACTCAAGAAGTCTATCACGACCTCTTGTATCATTTACAATAGCCATGTTACACCGATAAAACAGTAAGAAGATGCATTTGTACTTTATAATAATTAAAGATTCAAACTTTGCTCTAAAGAAATTGTGCATTCCTTCTTTCCAACTTGTCCATAATTTAGGCAGATTTTCACAACTCTACGTTTAGATATTTAAATTAGTTTTAGTTGAATCTCTGCACCCGTATTCATACCTGGATCTGTATGAAGGATCCCGACCTCTAGATCTGCACCTGTATCGTACACCTGCACCCGAGTCCTAGCAACAGGTCAGGGTGTCCAAGAAAAAAAATACCATTTATACAAGTAAAATGATATATGAAATGATTAAATAACATATTTTGGACACCCTCAACATAACAAGCTGTTATAGCCCAGTGGTTTCACCTCCTTGGAATGAGGACGTGCTTGTGTGTTCAAATCTTACTAGTTCTACTTTTTGAAAAGAACTTTTGTTGTGCTATTTCTGGACACCCTTTGTGAAATTCCTGGTTCCGTCACTGCCGAGCAACTTAGTTTGGTACCATGTTAAGTCTATGACCATCACATCCAAAAGTTTAAGCGGTTTGAGGGAGCACATTGTTATTTGCTTAATTATGTTTCAACATATACAATCACATTTCATGGTAGTAATCCTGTGACTCAAATTGTTATAGAAAATGGTTACTTTAGTAAGCTAAATTGAAGCTTGATAGTGGTGATCTTTCAGAAGTTTGACTTTTACTATTTTGCAGTTTTGACTTTTGGCATTAAATAGTACTTCTTCATGACTGCAAAAGCCTTGCAATTTGATCTTTATTTTTGAAGTTTTTATGATATTGCTTTACGCCTTTACGTAGGTACTAACCATCTTCCCATTAGTTGAAATGATTGTTCTTGTGTTTGTATTTGTGATAAGCTTTGGGAAGTACGAGTGTAACTGTAACATCATCAAGCTCCGCTGTGCCTGGAGGCAGGCAACTGTTCTCCAATGTTGCAAGGCTTGGCTTTGCTGCTGGATGTGATCCTCCAGCGCTGAGAATGTTAGAGTCTGCACGTGATTCTTCTGTTGCAGCTGGTATCTTTTTAAATCTTCTACTTGGCTATTGACATTGAGTATCTGCTATGATCCGAATAGTTGTTTGTCATGTTTTCATCACAGTGTTGTTGTTTCGTTTTGCTTTATCATAACCACTGTACTTCATTTCTCTCAGGAACGAGGAGTCCTGGAATCCTGTCCTTTGCAAATGTAACCTCCAAAGCAAAAGCTGTTGAAGGTCCCAATGCTTCTAAGACAAATGATGCAGGGAAGAGGGGGAAGAAGCCAAATCGGATCCTAATGTCAACTTCTGGTGGTAGACGTTACTGAATTTTGAAGGGATGTGATAAGGAAATCTGTCTGTATATTTAAGAGATGTTTTGCCTTTTATTAGGAACTGAGATTTGTTAGTTGTTACTCACCTATTGAGCATGGTATTTTGGTAAAATGTTGTGAAGTTATTGTAGGATAAACTGTTTTCGCGTCCTCCATTATCTTCCTTTTTTAGTTTTTACTCTCTTTCCTCCCATCCTTGCATATATGGTAAAACTAAAACGACTTCCAAATAACACCTTTTTTAATTGATTTCAACTTCAACTATTCCTTTTCTCCGGTTTCAACCAAATATACTTGTCTGTGAAATTTACAATAAATGGAAAAAGATGCAACATAAAAAGAAGGGATAATTTTAGAGATGTCTCTTCAAGTTTCATCGGTTAATCAACATTATGGTTACAAATTTTAATTTTGATTTCTTTGTAATAATTATTATAATTCACTTACAGTAAATTTATCTCTTTAATTAAAGGGAGATAAACTTAATATTTTTTTATTAGAAACCAAGACGCTAAATTTGAAAGGTTATTTGATGAAATATGTGGGATTGTATGAGTATAACACGTGCCTCACGAGTCCCTCCCTCCTATAGATGGCCATGTTCCAATGTATGTAGAATCTCTCCGTCACCTTTGCACATTAATTACTAATTAAATATGATTACTAAAACCAAAAGTCCAGAAAGGGAAAACAAGTGTGATCCCAAATGACACGACCGAGGTTCAGCAGGAAACCAGCTCTTGTTCGTCTTCTCTCTGTTGCTGCTCTCTTCTCCATTATCCTTATCGCCATTCAGTCCTCTTTCTTCACTGGTACTATATCTTCTTTTCCTTAACCCTAATTATTTGAAAATCCTCTTCGCTAATTTACTGTTTTGAATTTGATGCATCCAGGTAGTTGGACTCCCGTTAATTTGGATATTCCGATCTTGTCCCACTTCCAGTCTAACCTTCAGCAATGCGTCGTAATTATTTCGATATTGTTTGCTTCTAATTATTTCCATGGATCTCCTATATTTTGTTGAAAACTGATATTCATTTTCAGCATATTATACCTCCTATGTATACTCCTCCACATATGATGTGGAATTTCTGCTTACAGGCTAACCGAGGGCTCGGATTGACTGCTCATATAATTGATCATTGCAATGTCATTCTCAAGTTTCCCCAAGGAACTAATAGCACTTGGGTTTGTCTCTCATCCATCTCCTACCTGTTGGTTACCTTGCCAGTTATCTACAAAACAACACTGAAATGCATTTCCCCATTCATTCTATCTTGCAGTATAATGAGCAGTTCAAGATCTTTGAACCATTGGAGTACAAGTACGACGTTTGCGAAGCAATACTTCTGTGGGAGCAGGTTCCTCATACTTATTATTCATGTTAATTAGTCATGTTTTGGGGCTTCCACTACTAGTTCATTAAAATATATTGGGATTATCTGAAATGCAGTATCGTAACATGACGACAGTGTTGACAAGAGAATATTTGGATTCTCGGCCTGATGGATGGTTTGACTATGCAGCAAAAAGGATTGCACAGCTGTAAGTTATTGGCTTCATCCTCCATTCACCTTCTTAATCAATTAATGATAGATTTAATGTGATTTGATCTTCATATTTTATTTCATTGTTTCCTTACTTTTCCTGTTTGCAGAGGAGCAGACAAATGTTACAATCAGACTCTTTGCGAAGAACATCTCAATCTAACTTTACCAGCTAAGCCCCCGTTTCACCCTCGACAATTCAGAAGATGTGCAGTCGTTGGCAATTCTGGAGACCTCTTGAAGACGCAGTTTGGAGAGGAAATTGACAGTCATGATGCAGTTATACGAGATAATGAGGCTCCTGTTAATGAGGTAAATTAGCTCTTAGTCCGTTGAAAATAAAAATGATTTATGTTAAATAATTTGTCTGTTTAAGGCGTAGTACGTATTATCTTAACTAGAGTTCTCTATCCAATACAACACTTTCAAGTATTGGAAAAGGTTGAATTATGAAGATACAGTTGCAAGAATTTCTATTCATTAAACTGTAGAACGTCTAAACTTTGAGTCATATTTTCTCTATTGAACTGACTTTTCAACCAGCACTTTAATATATCTCTTCCACTATCACTTTTTTTTTATGAAGTAATATGTGTCATTAAAATGCATCAAGGAGATGCAAAGTTACAAGTAACAGGGGGATAAAAAGGAGTATTTAGCTCAGTTCAGCTCCTATACAAAGTGTTAATCTAGAACTAGGGTGCTAACAAAGTCTAGAAAATGTCCAGCACTAAGGGCCGGGGTCAACTTTGACCAACAAAAATGGTTAAGTATGCATTTAGCTTTAAGAGAGTGATTTGGAGTTGAGATGCTATCAAAACATCTCTTGTTCCTTCTGTCCACAAACACCAAAAGATAGTATCAGGAATCATCAACCAGATTTTCTTGATGGCCTTATCAACTTTCCATAAACTCCAACACAAAAGTGCCTGTCTCATGTTTTTGGCATAACCCAACTCAGGCCAGAAAGGGTGCAAAACATGTTCCAAACACCAGTAGCTACTGGACAGTGCAAGAACAAGTGATTAACAGATTCCAGATCCTTGTTACATCGGTAACATCTGTTAACCAGCAGAAGTGCTTTCCTGTTAAGGTTGTCTAGTGTTAGACAAGCTTCATATAAGGCAATCTAGTTGAAGCATATGACCTTAATTGGTAGCTTGGTCCTTCAAATCAATTTCCATGGCCAAGAATCCAGCACCTGATTTTGCTTGCAGATCTGCCTGTAACAGTCCTTGACTGTGAATATACCCTTACTGCCCCAACACATGGTATCTTGAAGGTCTTTATTTATGTTGCAACTCTTCACTTTTGCAAACAAATCCATAAAACTATCCATTTCCCAGTTTTGGAGATACCTTCTTAAGTGCACATCCCAGTTGTTGTTACTCCCATTCTGAGCAATTGTGGAGTCTCTGTCTTGAGCAATGTTGAAGATGCTAGGATAGACATCCATGAGTGCTGTGTTGTTAAGCCATTTATCCTTCCAAAAACTGATGTGCACTCCATTACCAGGTACTGTCACTAATATAATATATTAGTCAAATTAACATCCTCGACCTGTGTCCCAATATTATTGCATATAAAGTGAAACAGAGAACTTAGTAAAGCCACTGGAGTCCTCATTCTGTTGTATCTTGCATATTCTTAAAATTCTTACGTCATTATCCACGTTGCTACAGGTATTTCTTTCCATGCAATACTGGTAAAGCATGTGTGGCATTTTTATTATTTGATCAACTCTACTAGAGAATAACTAGTCTGGCCTTGTAATTGAGATCTGAGAGTGATGATGACAACCAGCATTTATGTAGGCATTAATATGCATAATCTGTTAAAAGTTTTATTAACCCAGTAAAAAAAAAACCTTCTAGATTTCACATCTATTTTTATTGTTTGATCAACTCTATTAGAGACTAACTAGGTCTGGCCTTGTAATTGAGATCTGAGATTGATGAAGACTACCAGCATTTATGTAGTCATTAATATGCATAACCTGTTAAAAGTTGTATTAACCCAGTAAAAAAAACCCTTCTAGATTTCACGTCTATGGTGTCAATCAACCAGAATTTGTTGTGAAAATAACTGCTTATAAATATGCTATGCAGAAATACGCCAAGCATGTTGGCCTGAAGAGAGATTTTCGCTTAGTTGTGCGAGGTGCTGCTGGAAACATGATTAAAATTCTCAACGGTTCTGGTAAATTATTGGAAAACCTATTTATTTCTTGAACATTTGATCATATACATCTTGTCTTCTGTGTTTGTTTTTGTTCAGATTTATTTCATGCTTCTTCCCATTTTCCCATATGACTCAAGACAAAATGATGTCTTCAATTTTTGACGTTCTGTGCCATGTTATGAGCATCAACCAAACAAAACTTCTTTTATGATCTCATTGTTGCCTAATAAACACTACCATTCAGCAATGGTTTTAGGTGTTTCTGGATTCTATGAGAAGAAAGAAACTCACGTGCTTTCTTATTCAAAAAAAGAAACTCTAGGTGTTTTGAGGCAAAGTACTCATTGTTAGAATAAGAATAGGTTTACACAATCCTTTTATAATAGGAATAGAAATAGGAATTGTAATAGGAATAGAAATAAGAATAGTAATAGGAATCGGAATAGTAAATAGTATCCTACTTGGTAAAGGATTGTATTGTAGTATCTATAAATAGGGTTTCTATGTAATAATGTAGATACAACAATTCAATAATATTTTTCGCATGGAATCAGGGCCTCTACGATGTTGGTAAAGTTTCCGCTGCCAGGCGGGCGGCTATTACCCATATATGTCGCCCGTCTGGCCAATGATTATGTTAGCAAAAGTTGGGTCCATCGTGTATCTTTTATGGTGATTATTTTCTCATATCTTATTTGTGTAGCACCGTGTCATCATCGGAATGGATACTTTTTTATATCCAATGTGTGTAGTACCGTGCCATCTTTCCGATGACTACTTTCTCATATTTGATTTGCGTAACATCATTTTTTTCCGGTGACTACTTTCTTATTTGTGTAGGGTCATGCCATCACTCTGACCTTACCCAAATAATTTCTCTTTTTCAATAGGGTCGTACTGTCAATCTAACTCTATCCATATAATTTCTATTTTTCAGTAGAGTCGTGCCATCATTCTGACCCTACCCGAATAATTTTATTTCTCAGTTTGTGACCACTTTCAGCCATCAAACCTAATACTTCGGCGCATGAGTATGTTCTGGTCAATTTTTAAGTGACTTTCTTGTTTGATATGGACTCATCTATTGATTCCAAGACGATCCATATATTTTATACCAGATTTTGAGCACTTTCCGACAACTGCTGCATTGTGAAGAAGTCTATATGGAGCAACCACCTAATTTTGTTACTTAGGGGGAGTTTAGTAGCCTTGTATGTTGATTACGTAAGTCATTCTATGGTCTGAAACAGTCTTCTTAAGCTTGGTTTGGGAAGTTCAACACTGTAATTTTATCACTTTGTGTTTTATCGATATTATGCATCAAATTCAGTATTTCATGAGAAGACCAAACACATTGAGGTTGATTGGCATTATGCATCAAATCTAGTATTTTTAATGAGAAGACAAGCACATTAAGATTGATTGTCAATTTTGTGAAGTTGAGTGATCAACTTGCATATAGCTCATCAAGCCCCTCATCGGTCCTTATATTAATTACATTTGTAACAAGCTAGGTACATGACTTGTATGCACTAGCTTGAGGGGAGTGTTAGAATAAGAATAGGTTTATACAATTCTATTTAAAATAGGAATAGGAATAACAATAGTATGTAGTATCATAGTTGGTAAAGGATTGTATTGTAGTATCTATAAATAGGATCTCGATGTAATAATGTAGATACAACAATTCAATAATATTTTTCTCGTATATTCTCACAATCATTATATAGGATAAGAAAATACAGACTACCTATGTTTGCTGCTCTTTGGTGCAAATTTCAAGATATATGATTCACACACAATTTTTTTTTTTAAAAAAAAGAACATGTATTCTATGTTTCACACATTTTAAACGTCATTAGCTTTGTTTGTGACTGAGGCGTAATAGTTGTTTTTACTTATTTATATTTTGTTAAACTTCATCATCTCTCAATAGGGATAGTTCTGTATTAAAAAAAAATCCCTTCTTTTACTTTTTTTTTCCTTTCCCCTTTTTTGGTGTAGGGGACTGCTCACTTTTGTATACTCCAATCACCTCCTTGGTGTCTGTATTTTATATTTCAATAACACATTTTGCTTACCGATCAAGAAAAAAAAAGAAGAAAAAAACTCACTACCATTCAGTGGCAATCATTGGTTTTTTATTTTGATAATGTCCGTTTTTGAGGATTTTGGTCTAAATGTGGTTTTGCAAAACTCTAGAATTCTTATTTTTTTGTTATTTAATATGTGATGTAGGGTAGTTCATGCTTGTTGATATGATTATAGGAGTATGTCATATTAGGATGTCAGGTGCGCTTATTGTGATGAGCGCACTCTGATGCATTTCTATAAAAAGCCTTTAGCACCAGTAGTTGGGTCTTATACTGCATATTAGCAGGGTTGTGTACATGAGTTGTGTTATTGAAAGTCAAGAGCTAGAAATAGTTTCTCGTGACTAAGAATAATCAATTCTTCTTTAATGATCTAATGGTTGTCCATTTATGTGTGACCAATCAGCAATGCTATATACAAAATTACTGGTTTTTCGAGCATGATTGCTTATATTTTAGGGATTCAAGTTTTGAGAGCCCTTTTAACTTTTCGAGAGTCTCAATCTAGTCCTTTAAATGTTGTTAGATTCAACAAACATTCTATCTTTGGTTTTGCCCTTCTGTCAAAAAAGGCAAATAGACCCTCAATTTAGGGGGGCAAAACAATGTCTCTACCCAAAATAATATTGTTTGTTCTCTTTCCCAACAAATGGATAAATAAACAAGAGAGACTTGATTTCTTGTCGATGATTTAACTAAGTTGTTGGTGCTTTCTTGTTTCTTCTTGTTTTCTGTTCTTACTTCTTCTGTCGGATACCTCAGAGATTTTTTAATCTATACTTGGTTGATTTTTTGGAACTTAGGGAAAGAGTGTCAGCTACGCCAACTCTCTTAACCTGAATGGTACAGCTAAACCAAAAGTTGCTTATGGGAGGAGGGGGGTAGGACAAAGGAGGAGAGGGGGGGAGAGAGAGCAACCACAATAATTGTCAAGCCTTGCATGTTTCTCTTTGTGTGGCTTCAACTTATTACTATTTTTTGTTTTTAGTTCGAAACTTCTCAGATGGTCCCAAAATTAACTTTTGACACTAGTATTTATATGATCCAAACAATTGTTGCAGTCTAGACTCTAGTAGGCATAAGTGTTGAAGGAAGGAGCAAGACATATAGATGATAGCTCCTTATATAGCTAAAGGGATTCTCCTTTTTCAATTTTTCACCTGGTATAAAGAAAACACTCTGGTAAATGTTTTCCAATTTTTCAATGTTTGGTTGGCTTAAATGTTTGAAAAATGTTTTCCAAATCAACGTATTTTCCTCAAATTTAAGGAAAATGACTTCCCTTCCAAAACTCTACTTCATCCTTTAATTTTTTTTTTCTTACCCTACCCATACCCCGTACCGGACCCTACCCATTCAAAAAATAAAATTAATTTTTTTAAATTT
>JAJOOO010008873.1:0-29119 GCA_029582685.1 Solanum piurae
ATATGACATAGTTCGGATTTCGAGATTCAAACAAGTTTATCTTTGACCGTAAATTTTTCATATATCTTTTAAATATTTTGAATTATCAATTATTGTGATTTATAGTACTTTTTATGTAGTTTATAAATATATAAATTTCATTTTAAAAAATTTGAAGATTTCATGAGCAAATTCTCGGTCAAACTCAAACTGTTTGACTCTCGAAAAGCGAAATGTGTCACATAAATTGGGACAGAGGGAGTATATTTGATGTCTATTTATTATTTTGTATTAGACTTTGTATGTTTGGGAATAATTTTATTTAATGGCCTATCAAGGATTTTTATGATTTTGCTATCTGTCAAGGCTTATTATTGTTTGCTACAATTTTTATTTTTATTTTTGTAAAGTTCATCAGAACATAATTACTAACCTACAAAGGCTTACTTACTTGTTGAGTGAGATTCATGTGTGTTACATTAAGTAGTTATTTATATGCTATTGTCTTGTAAGATAAAGACTTCCATGATTACATGATTTATGGGTTTTTTTTTTTTGTACATATGTTACTTGTTTGAAAGAGACTCAATTACATGATTGTATGCACACTATGTATCACATCCCCATGTGTCATAGGTTATTTATTTGCATGTCCTAAATTATGTAAATTGTCTATTTACAGGAGACATATAGAGATAACACATTATATGAATCATTATTTATATGTCATTTGTTTTATGAGTAATGTGCTTACTTGTTATACGATACATAAAGGTATTGTAACATGTGTAATGGTTTTTACGAAATAATTGTTTCATTATTATTTGCATTCTAGATCAATTGTTTACAGGTTATGTACGGTATGAATCATTGTTGAAATGTTAGGTGTTTCATAAGAAACATATTTATCTGTTAGTTATTTCATAAGATAAGGTTTCAAGTGTTAAATGAATCACATGCTTCTTGTTCATACATTATGTGCTTCATAGGATACTAGATATTACATATTACATACACACATGTTAAAGGATATACACCCATTAGATAAATGTTACTTGTTTATATGCTATAGACGTAAACCGCCCTGTGTATATGTAACATGCCTCATAGATGCGCTTGAGTATTATACGTTTTCTAAATTTATATAATTAGTATGTAAAAGTGTAACTACTCAAATGATGTATGATATATAGTATATAAGTCATAAATGTATTTGTTTCTAAACTACAATTTATGTGCTAAGATCTTATATGTCGCATAAATCCTAATAGTTACCTATCATGTGTTCCTTCAAGATTATCTACTTAAATGTCATTTGTAGACCATAAGTTCATGGAATTTTTTTTATCTAGATAAATTGCTTATACTTTATGTGTTCCACAGAAAACATTTTTCTTTGTTATATGCTTCAAAAAAATATTAGCACATATGTTATATGGTTCAAGATTTATTTATTTTCTTCATATGTTATTTGTTTCCCAAAATAATTGATTATATTCATATGCCTACGTAATAGAAACAAAATCCTCCCAAGCTAAAAGTATTAATTATTTCTTTATTATATTATAAGAATGATAGGTCACCTTAAGTTATAAGTATTACATAACTAATACCACTATCCATAGATTATTCATTTTGAAAATTTCTCAACTACATGTCATATAAAAGTAAGTTTCTCTATTTATTTGCCTTTGTTATACTCATGATGAGGTTTTAGTTAAGCATGTTCTTGTTGTTATGTTTAAATATCGCCATGTGAGATTCTCACATGGGTGGGGTTGACTAAGTTTTAGGTTTACGATGGTCCGTATAGAGAGGAAACTCTTCCAAACTTCGAAAGAATTCCTAGACTTATCCACGTGAATATTATTATCATTCGCGGACGAATGTTTCTTAGGGGGGAAAGATGTAACACCCAAGATGTTTACAATTATTTTATTATTATTTTTATTTTATTTTTTTGTCTAGTATTGAAATCTTACAAACCTAAATTTGAATGTTTTGTGTTAACACAATCCGTGTTTGAGAATATCAGTTATAAATTGAAAATTTTAGTAATAATATATTTTTCTCCCCCTTGTGAAGTATCTTATAATATTTGTACTTAATTTTATTTTATTTTGGTGAAGATATATTTATATATGTATATATTTTTAGAAACTTTTTTCTTTATAAAGAATTAATATTTTAATAAAGATAGTAAGTATAGTTACATCAAGGAATTATTATTATATGAGTTAGGCTTTATTCGATATAATTATTTATTAATTGTGACATATTCAAAATGAATTGGTGACAGTAGGTGTAGTGTTTGACACCACCACACGTGGGTCCATGGCAAAGCAAGTATTTTAATCTATCTATTGATATTATATATATATATATGTGCATGGCGGTGGTAGTATTAGGGGATAGAGTTAATTAATTAATATAAGTGTAGTTATATCTATGGGCCCACAATTATAGATAAAGTTAATAATTTTTGGAAGACATATAATTTTATTGTTTGAAGTATGTTAGGTAAGAAGAAATATTTTTATTTCTCATTCTTCACTCTTCCACAAGGACTTCATAAATATAGTATTCTAGATTTAGGAAAAGCTGGGGAAAATAGGTATAAATGGTAGCAATTTTCTTTCGTGATTTTATTAGTGAGATATTCTTGCACAAATTGTGCTTGTTGAGAAACATAGCTGAGTGAATATGAATTTACTACACACATGTATAAATGCCTAAAGGAAATATTTCACTAGTTAAGTGAGGCCGATTCCTTCTGCCTATATCAGATGATGACCCTCGTTCAATTCTACTCTTCAAATCAATTTTATTTGGTGAAAATCACTGGGATGACGTAAGAGATAATGCTTCGAAATAAGGTATGTTAAGGCTAAGCACTGTACTTCCTTTGAGCACGAATATTGGAATCCTAAATCGTCAAATATTGTTTTACTACTTTATTACTAGGAAGACCTTTTGTGAAAGGCATTGATATTGCAGCTGGTGTATTTTTGTGATTCCATTATGTTGCTATTCTACTCGTTCGGTTAGATAGGGTATTTGGCGTCTTTATGTCATTTTGTTGATTCTCTTGACTATAGGTCCATGTGTACGAATTCTTATTCTTCTTTCGGTGTAGTAACTTTAAAAGATTAGGGCTGAACAATATGAATTTGAAATCAGTCCTCCTTCCTTGTTAATTTATATTTTTGAAAACTTTAAAATAAAACGTCGATCTCCAAAACTCTTAAATGTAAATCGTAGGTTTAAACTACTAAAGTACGGGTTTTTTCTGAAATACTTTCTTTTACAAGTTACTAAGGAAACATATATAGATACCAAGTGAAGAACTTTAAGCTCTTTATGAACATCCTCAAGTTTAAGTTGCCTTTCTAAATTTATGTTAAGTGTTCCAGTTTAATCTACAAGTATATAAGTTTCACGAGATATTTACATGTGATACGGAAGTGATTACGAGAATCTGAGGACAAGAGCAATGACCCAAGATTGGCAACATGATTCATGTAACAAATACATTACGAATCCATGACATTACATGCTATGCATTCTACTTCCGAGCTATAATCGGAAGGTATGGGGCCTATTGCCTATATTTATTCATACGTATGAGACACAAATGGCCATAAGTTGGCGAATATGATCCCGGTTCGCTATCGGAAGGCACCACCATTGCTAGCACTTGGTTGGGTATGACATGCATTTGCATCTATATATATATGTATTCACGACATACGATTATGCGAGCATACCGGCCATGCATATTTAATTTAGATAAGGTTTGATGTCAGCCATGGTGGCTACCAGAGTTTCTATTTCAGGTGGTATCTTTATTCCCCTTTTTACAGTAACTATTTATTATTCTATTTTCTGCCTTACATACCAGTACATTTTTATTCGTACTGACGTCCCGTTGCCTGGAGACACTTTTTTGTTTCGTACGTGCAGGTCCAGGTAGGGATTCTGATTGACCCCTCTGCTAGGATTCATGGTTCAGCCATGAGTTGGTAAGCTCCACTTCTTCCTGGAGCTCTCATAGAATGATACTTTTATTGTACAGTTTGGATATAATTGGGGCCTTGTCCCGTCCAGTGCTTATGTCACTCATAGAGGCTATTGTGGACACAGTATTCTGGGTTTCTTTCTGCAACTTCCAGTTTCCAGCCACATAGGCTTGGCATGTATAGATATGTATGTATGTGTGTATATCTTCATTGTAGCCTTGTCGGCTAGCTAGTACCTTATTATCTTTGGCTTGTCTACCTTCGTCTATATGACTTACCGATATTCAGGTTATGACCTTAAGGGTCCAGTCATAGTATTTTAGATGTTATGCTGCCTGACCTTCTAGGCCCTCAGTTGAGTCAATTGGTATGTTTATGTGGCTAACTCGATTGCATAAGGTGTCGAGTGCCAGTCACGCCTTCTCTAGGTTGGGTCGTGACATTAGGTGTCATATTTAGGGTTTAAGGTTAGGGTTTAGGGATTAGGGCTTAGGGTTTTTTTAGGTTTAGGGTTTTAGCTTAAGGGTTTTACCTAGTTTTTTAGGGTTTAGGGATTTGGATTTTTTAGGTTAAGGTTTTTAGGTTTATATAGGTTTAGGGTTTAGGGTTTAGGGGTTAGAGTTCTTTTGTGGTTTTTAGTGTTTAGCATATACGATTTAGGGCTTTATAAGGTTTAGAGCATAAAATTTTTTAGGTTTAGGGTTTATAACGGTTAAGTATTTCTTAGGGTTTTTTAGGGTTTAGGGTTTAGATCTTAAGGTTTTTTTTGAGTCTTTTTAGGTTTAGGGTTGACAGATTATTAGGATGTAGGGCTTAGTGCTTAGGGTTTTGCAGGCATTTTGAATGGTTTTAGCATTAAACCATAAACCCTAACCTAAAACCCTAATTTCGAAACCTAAAATTCTAAGAAATCCTAAACCCTAAACCTTAAAAACCCTAAGTGCTATAAACCCTAAAACCCTTTTAAGACCCCTACAAACCATAAGCTTGAAACCTTAAATCCTAAAATTTTGTAAACCCTAAACCTAAAAAACACGAAAAACACTAAAAAAAAATCTAAGAAACACTTAACCCTTAAAAACCCTAAACACCCAAAATCCCTTAAACCTAAAAAAACTCTAATCTCTAAACCCTATAAAGCCCTAAATGGTACATACTAAACCCAAAAAAAAAAAAAAACCTAAGCCCTAAACCCTAAACCTATAAAATCATAAAAACCTTAATCTAAAAAACCCAAAGACCTAAACCCTAAAAAACTAGGCAAAAGCCTTAACCTAAAACCCTAAAACTAGAAAAACCGTTAGCCCTAAAGCCTAAACCCTAACCTAAAACCCTAAATTCGAAACCTAAAACCCTAAGAAACCCTTAACCTTAAGAAAATCTAAATGCTATAAACCCTAAAACAAACCTTAAAACCCATAAAAAAAAACCTTAAAACCATAAGCTCTAAACCCTAAATCCTAAAATTTCGTAAACCCTAAACCTAAAAAACACAAAAAACCCTAAGCCCTAAACCCTAAACTCTAAAAACCCCCTTAGAAACACATAACCCTTAAAAACCCTTAACTTAAAACCCCCTAAACCTAAACAACTCTAAGCTCTAAATCCTATATTGCTCTAAATCGTATACGCTAAACCTTAAAAAACATAAAAATAACCCTAAGCCCTAAACCCTAAACCTATAAAACCCTAAAAAACCTTAACCCAAAAAATGTAAAGCTCCAAACCCTAAACACCAAGATAAAACCCATAACCTAAAACCTTAAACCTAAAAAAACCATAAACCCAACCCTAAAAACCCTAAACCTTAAGAAACCCTAAATTCTATAAACCCTAAAACAAACCCTAAAAACCATTCAATACAAAACCCTAAGCGCTAAATCCTAAAAATCCGTAAACCCTATACCTAAAAAAACACAAAAAAAAACTTAAGCCCTAAACCCTAAAACCTAAACCCTAAGAAATACTTACCTTAAAAACTCCTAAACCTTAAAAACTCTAAGCTCTAAACCCTATAAAGCCCTAAATCGTATATGCTAAACCCTAAAAAACACCAAAAGAACCCTAATCCCTAAACCCTAAACCTATAAAACCCTAAAAACCCTTAACCCAAAAAATCCAAAGCCCAAAATACTAAAAAACTAGGTAAAACCCTTAACCTAAAACCCTAAACCTAAAAAAACCTTAAGCCCTGAACCCCAAAAACCCTAAATCCAAAACATAAAACCCTAAACACTAAACCTTAAGAAAACCTAAATGCTATAAACCCTAAAATAAACCCTAAAACCCAATTAAAACCCCTACAAACCATAAACTCTAAACCCTAAATCCTAAAATTTTGTAAACCCAAAACCTAAAAAATATGAAAAACCCTAAGCCCTCAACCCTAAAAAACCCTAAACCTAAATAACTCTAAGCTCTAAATCCTATAATGCCCTAAATCGTATATGCGAAACCTTAAAAAAAAACAAAAAAAACCCTAAGCCCTAAACCCTAAACCTATAAAACACTAAAAAACCTTAACCTAAAAAACCTAAATCCCCAAACCCTAAAAACCAAGATAAAACCCATAACCTAAAATCTTAAACCTAAAAAAACCCTAAACCCTAACCTAAAACCCTAAATCCTAAACCTAAAATCATAAGAAACCCTAAACCCTAAACCTTAAGAAACCCTAAATCCTATAAACCCTAAAAATCATTTACAACACCTATAACACCCTAGCTCTAAACCCTAAATCCTAAAAATCCGTAAACCCTAAATCTAACAAAAACAAAACAACCCTAAGCCCTAAACCCTAAACCCTAAAAAAACCTAAGAAACACTTAACCCTTAAAACCCCTAAAACCCCCAAAAATCCCTAAACCTAAAAAACTCTAAGCTTTACACCCTATAAGGCCCTAACTTGTTGTCACGACCCAGGGTTACCCCATAGGAGCAACACGGCGTACGTGACCCCGAAGGGGTCTCATACAAGCCCTTAGCATAATCATAAACATAAAGACATAGAAATGATGCGGAATTCAAAACTTTTACAATAGAAGTAAACTTCTTTTTCAAAAATGAATATAAGAGTCTAGACCTTGTCTCAATCACCATCTAGTACAATATAGAATACAATTAGGGTCCAAGCCCTTTACAATAAAGTCTCAAAAATAGAAAGTACAATAAAAGCTAGAAAAGAGTAACATCTTGTCCTCGAAATTTGAGGACTCACGGAGCCTAGGGAATAGTCAACCCAAGCTTCACTTGAAAAGAAAAGTACGTCTCAATGACTGGAACCTACACTCATAGTAAATGTAGAAATATGGGTTAGCACATAAAGTACTAAGTATGGTAGCTATGCACAAAATTCCTTAAAACATGCATAAAAGGGACATTTCGTTGAAATCATGCATTTATCAAGTTTAAAAGCCATCATGCACATTTGTGAAGAAACATAAGTCAAACAATATCATAAGAAACCCCAAAGCTATACTAGTGCAATGCAAAGGCAAGATCCCATAACCCTACCATATGCCAAGTACCACTTTTAGGTAACCAACATCATACATATCACACCTTGACCTCACCTATCGCCAATACTCATATACAAGAAACCATTCATAATCATAACTTGAAGCAAGTAAAGTCAATCTTAACAACCATACATATCATGCATTGTATAATTCATAAGTCTTCATAGCATAAAACAACCTCACCATAACCCCTCTTAAAGTCTACTTGTGCAATGCATAAGTGAAGTCCCATACCCCCACTCATACTAAGTAGTACCTCTTAAGAAGTTATAGCTAAAGTTCATGTTCTTGTCACAATTCATATTCTTATCACATAGGGGAAATAGCCTTAACCGACATAGACCATGTGAGCAACATAGAATCCAGTATTCTACCCCCACACCGAAAAGAGGTGTCCTACTTGCCTAAGGTAGAACGTACATTTTAGCTTTTAGGTGAATCCACTAGCTAAAGACCTATGTGGGCACATAGTTATGGGATAAGGAGATTGCTACAAGAAACCCGGACTTTCTAACGTAAAAGGTTTCCATCTCATGAGATAATTAACTTACTTTAGGAAGACGGCATTTCTAATGTAAAGGCTTCAATCTCATTTTCATATCCACTCGGTGCTAAGCATAATTCCCTTGAAATTCATATTAAGTCTTTACTTAAGTTCATGTTCATAAAAGAATGTACTTGGCACTCAAGTCAACATTGTATCATAATAGCTCATAGATTCATTAGGTGAGAATGTCCTTTCAGCCTTAGAATCATCAACATGTGACTAAACCTTTCACATCATATTCATATTGTGTTCATGAGAATTGCCTTTCATTCAACAAAACAAGATCATCATAATCATAATAATTCATGCATAAAAATGTGTAAGGGTATAGGGGACAATAACCTTTCCAATCAATACCACAATTACACCATAGTCATATGATCTTCATTCTCAACATAAATCTTGAACCCATGCATAATTCTCACATTCATGTACCAATTCTCATAACTTACCCATCAAGAAATCATGAATCACATTCAATCAACATTCTAGAAATTCTGCCTTAGATGGGGGTGATATGTAACTTAATCAATTCAATTCATTCATACAAGACCCAATTACATGCTTCTAAATTCCATTAAGATCACAATTTAGCAATATAGGGGGGTACATGGGTTCTTGGGGGAATTTCACCAAAATTCAACCATAAATCATCAATTCAATCATAACCCAACACATTCAATCATAAAAATCACCTTTAAATAGAACCCATGTGTTCGAACCAAAACCCTAGATTTGGGGACAATTTGAAGTTTGAAAACCAAGTTTTGAAGGGGCTCTTTGGGTGGAATCTGCCCAAAGATGAAAACTACCATACCTTGAGGGTGAATCCTTGACTAAATTGATGAAAAGCCCTCGAAATCTTGCAGCCCAAGCTTCAATTTCACCCTCCCTCTTCTTGAGTTTTTAGAGAGAGAATTTTTGTAAGGAAGATGAACTTTTTATTTTGATTTGGGTCTTTGTGAAAGTTATTTAGTTTGGGTGTTTAATGACTTAAAATACCTTATATATTTATTTAAAAATAATATAAAATATACCCATTTAAAAATAGGACTTAAAAATAATATTTACAAAAATACCACTTGCCCACATGGACTTGCCAAATAAAACTAAGGCAAAGTCTAAGGGAGCTTTTAAGGGACTTGGAGTGGTCTACCAGCCGTGGACCCTCCCTTGCACTTGTGCCCTAAGCTTTTTAAAGCTAAGGCATATTGTTCAATGGTGTACACGGGCAGTGGACATGTCCACCTACCGTGGACCCTCACTTGCACATGTGCACTGCCTAGGCGCGCTAAGGCAGCCCCCACGTAAGGTGTTCCACGTGCAGCGGGGTCTTCCACGGTCCTTGGACCCTCACGTGGACTGACCTCCTGCTAAAATTAGCTAAGGTAAAGTCTACGAGGGACTTGTACGGGGAAGTGGAGGCCTTTCACGGGCCTTGAAGCCTCACGTGAACTTGCCTCCTTGCCTATAAGGCTAAGGCATTGGTTCAAGGAGTCTTCTAAGGGTGGTGAAGGCTTTCAACTTTCTTGAAGCCTCCCTTAAACGCCTTTTTGCCCACACGGCTAACGCAAAGTTCAAGAGTGCTTATAAGGATAGTGAAGCCTTTCTCCTTCCTTTAACCCTCCCTTAAACTTATACTTAATCAAATTTTGGACTATTTCATAACTCCAATTTATGCATAAACTCTTAAGATTCATACGTTAGGCTCTAGTTTCACCTATCAATTTTTCGGCTGCCACAATTGTATAGGCTAAACCCCAAAAAAAAAAAAAACCCTAAGCCCTAAATTGTAAACATATATAACTCTAAAAAAAACCTTAACCTAACAAACCCAAAGCCCTAAACCCTAAAAACCTAGATAAAACCCTTAAGCTAATAACCTAGACCATAAAAAACCCTAACCCTTAAACCCTAAATCCTAACCAAAAACTCTAAATCCTACACCTAAAACCCTAAGAAACCCTAAACTCTAAATCTTAAGAAACCCTAAATCATATAAACCCTAAAATAAACCCTAAAGACCATTCAAAACTCCTACAAAACCCTAAGCGCTAAACCCTAAACCTAAAAAGACACAAAAAAAACCTTAGGATATAAACCCTAAACGCTAAAAAACCCTAACAAATACTTAATCCTTATAAACCCCTAAACCTAAAAAAATTCTAATCTCTAAACCCTTTAAAGCCATAAATCGTAAATGCTAAACACTAAAAAATACAAAAAAAAAAAACTAAACCCTAAACCTATAAAACCTAAAAAACCTAATGCCCCAAACCCAAAAAACCAAGATAAAACCCATAACCTAAATCTTTAAACCTAAAAAATCCCTAATCCCTAAACAAAAAACCCTAACCTAAAACCCTAAGAAACCCTAAACTCTAAACCTTAAGAAACCCTAAATCCAATAAATCCCAAAATAAACCCTAAAAACCATTCAAACTCCTACAAAACCCTAAGTGTTAAACCCTAAACCTAAAATAACACACAAAAAAACCTTAAACCCTAAACCCTAAGAAGTACTTAACCTTTAAAAACCCCTAAACCTAAAAAGCTCTAAGCTCTAAACCTTATAAAGCCCTAAATCGTATATTCTACACCCTAAAAAACACAAAAGAACCCGAAGCCCTAAACCTTAATCCCTAACCAAAAACCCTAAATCCAAAACCTAAAACCCTAGGAAACCCTAAACCCTAAACCTTAAGAAAACCTAAATACTATAAACTCTAAAATAATCCCTAAAACCCATTTAAAACCCCGACAAACCATTAGCTCTAAACCCTAAATCCTCAAATTTCATATACCCTAAACCTAAAAAACATGAAAAACCCTAAGCCCTAAACCCTAAACCCTTATAAACCCTATAAACCCCTAAACCTAAAAAATTTTAAGCTCTAAACACTATAAAGCCCTAGAGCGTATATGCTAAATCCTAAAAAACATTAAAAAAAAACTCTAATCCCTAAACCCTAAACCTATAAAACCCTAAAAAAACCTTAACATGAAAAACCTAAATCCCCAAACCCTAAAAACCAAGATAAAACCCATAACCTAAAATCTTAAACTTTAAAATACCCTAAGCCCTAAATCCTACACGCTAACCTAAAACCCTAAATCCTAAACCTAAAACCCTAAGAAACCCTAAACGCTAAACCATAAGAAACACTATATCCTATAAACCCTAACATAAACCGTAAAAACCATTTACAACACCTACAAAACTCTAAGCTCTAAACCCTAAATCCTAAAAATCCGTAAACCCTAAATCTTAAAAACACAAAAAACCCTAATTCCTAAATCCTAAACCCTAAGAAAAACTTAACCCCTAAAACAAACCAAAAACCCCTAAACCTAAAAAAATTCTAAGCTCTAAACCCTATAAAGCCCTAAATCGTATATGCTAAACCTAAACAACACAAAAAATCCCTAAGCCCTAAACTCTAAACCTATAAAACCCTAAAAAACACAAATCCCTAAACCCTAAAAACCAAGATAAAACCCTAAAGTTAAAACCCTAAACCTTAAAAATCCCTAAAAAACCCTAAACTCTATAAGAAACCTTAAATCCTATAAACCCTAAAATAAACCTTAGAACAATTCAAAACTCCTACAAAACCCTAAGGGCAAAACCCTAAATCCTAAAAATGCGTAAACCCTAAACCTAAAAACACAAAAAAAAAACCTTAAGCCCTAAACCCTAAACCCTAAAAAACCCTAAGAAATACTTAACCCTTAAAAACCCCTAAACCTAAAACCTCAAAGCTCTAAACCCTATAAAGCCCTAAATTGTATATGCTAAACCTTAGAGAACACAAAAGAACCCTAAGCCCTAAAGCCCCTATAAAGCCCAAAGCCCTAAACCTTTAAAAACTAGGTAAAACCCTAAACCTGGAAAAACCCTAAGCATTAAACCATAAACCCTAAATTCAAAACCTAAATACCTAAGAAACCCTAAACTTTAAACCTTAAGAAAACCTAAATGCTATAAACCCCAAAATAAACCCTAAAACCCATTTAAAACCTCTACAAACCATCAACTCTAAACCTTAAATTCTAAAATTTCGTAAACTCTAAACTTAAAAAACATG
Source organism: Solanum piurae (assembly GCA_029582685.1). Lineage (NCBI taxonomy): Eukaryota > Viridiplantae > Streptophyta > Magnoliopsida > Solanales > Solanaceae > Solanum > Solanum piurae. Next base: position 12,152 of record JAJOOO010008873.1, read on the forward strand.
AAAAACCCTAAGCGTTAAACCCTAAACACTAAAAAACCCTAAGAAACACTTAACCCTTAAAAACCCTAAAAATCCCAAAAACACCTAAACCTACAAAAAACTCTAAGCTCTAAACCCTTTAAAGCCCTAAATCGTATGTTCTAAACCGTAAAAAACACAAAAAAAAAAACATAAACCCTAAACGCTAAACATAAAAAACCATAAAAAACCTTAACCAAAAAAACTTAAAGCCCCAAACCCCAAAAACCAAGATTAAACCCATAACCTAAAACCTTAAACCTAAAAAAACCCTAAGCCTATAACCCTAAACCCTAACCTAAAACCCTAAATCCTAAACCTAAAACCCTAAGAAACCCTAAACTTTAAACCTTAAGAAACCTTAAATCCTATAAACCCTAAAAAAAAGCTTAAAAACCATTCAAAACTCCTACAAAACCCTAGGCGCTAACCCTAAATCCTAAGAATCCGTAAACCCTAAACCCTAAAAACCCTAAGAAGTACTTAACCCTTAAAATACCCTCAACCTAAAAAACTCTAAGCTCTAAACCCTATAAACCCAAAATCGTATATGCTAAACCCTAAAAATCATAAAAGAACCCTAAGCCCAATACCCTAAACCTATAAAACCCCAAAAAACCTTAACCCAAAAAAACCAAAGCCCTAAACCCTTAAAAACTAGGTAAAACCCTTAACCTAAAACCCTAAACCTAAAAAAACCCTAAATCCTAAACCCTAAACCCTAACCTAAAACCCTAAATCCGAAACCTAAATCCTAAGAAACCCTAAACCCTAAACCTTAAGAAAACCTAAATGCTATAAACCTTAAAACCCATATAAAACCCCTACAAACCATAAGTTCTAAACCCTAAATCTTAAAATTTCATAAACTCTAAACCTAAAAAACAAAAAAAAACCTAATCCCTAAACCCTAAACCCTAAAAATCCCTAAACCCTAAACCCTAAACCCTAAACCCTAAAAAACCCAAAACCTCCTAAATCTAAAAAAACTCTAAGCTCTAAACCCTATAAAACTCTAAACCCTAAACCTATAAAACTCTAAAAATCTTAACCTAAAAAACCTAAATCCCCAAATCCTAAAAACCAAGATAAAACCCATAACCTAAAATCTGAAACCTAAAAATACCCTAAGCCCTAAACCTTAAACCCTAACCTAAAACCCTAAATCATAAACCTAAAACCCTAAGAAACCCTAAACCCTAAACCTTAAGAAACCCTAAATACTATAAACCTTAATATAAACCCTAAAAACCATTTACAACACCTACAAAACCCTAAGCTCTAAACCCTAAATCCTAAAAATCCGTAAACCCTAAATCTAGAAAACACAAAAAAAAACCTAAATCCTAAACCCTAAGAAAACTTAAACTCTAAGAAAACTTAAACTCTAAACCTTACGAAACCCTAAATCTTATAAACCCTAAAATAAACCCTAAAATCATTCAAAAGTGCTACAAAACCGTAAGCGCTAAATCCTAAATCCTATTAATCTGTAAACCCTAAACCTTGAAAAACACAAAAACAAACCGTAAGCCCTAAACCCTAAACCGTAAAAAAAACTAAGAAATACTTAACCCTTAAAAACACCTAAACCTAAAAAACTCTAAGCTCTAAACCCAATAAAGTCCTTAATCGTATATGCTAAACCCTAAAAAACACAAAAGAACTCTAAACCCTAAACCTATAAAATCCTAAAAAACCTTAACCTAAAAAAACCAAAGCCCTAAACCCTTAAAAACTAGTTAAAACCCTTAACCTAAAACCATAAACCTAAAAAAACCCTAAATCCTAAACCCTAAACCCTAACCTAAAACCCTAAATCCGAAACCTAAATCCTAAGAAACCCTAAACCCTAAACCTTAAGACAACCTCAATGCTATAAACCTTAAAACCCATTTAGAACCCCTACAAACCATAAGTTCTAAACCCTAAATCTTAAAATTTCGTAAACCCTAAACCTAAAAAACAAAAATAATAATAATCCCTAAACCCTAAAAATTCCAAAAACTCCTAAACCTAAAAAAACTCTAAGCTCTAAAACCTATAAAGCCCTAAATCATATATGCTAAGTCCTAAAAAACACACCAAAAAAAAAAACCTAAGCCTTAAACCCTAAACCTATAAAACCCTAAAAAACATTAACCTAAAAAACACAAAGACCCAAACCCTAAAAAACTAGGTAAAACCCTTAACCTAAAAAAATTCTAAGCTCTAAACCCTAAAGCCTTACCTAAAATCCTAAATCCAAAACCTAAAACCCTAAACCCTATACCTTAAGAAAACCTAAATGTTATAAACCCTAAAATCCATTTAAAAGCCCTACAAACCATAAGTTCTAAACCCTAAATCCTAAAATTTCGTAAACCCTAAACCTAAAAAACATGAAAAACCCTAAACCCTAGAAAATCCTAAGAAACACTTAACTCTTAAAAACCCTAAACTTAAAAATTGTAAGCTCTAAACTCTTTAAAGCCCTAAATCGTATATGCTAAACCCTAAAAAACACAAAAAAAAAACCTAAGCCCTAAACCCTAACCCTATAAAACCCTAAAAAACCTTAACCTAAAAAACCTAAAGCCCTAAACCCTAGAAACTAAGATAAAACACAACCTAAAACCTTAAGCCTAAAACAACCCTAATCCCTAAACCTTAATCCCTAACCTAAAATCCTAAATCCTAAACCTAAAACCCTAAGAAACCCTAAACCCTAAACCTTAAGAAACACTAAATCCTATCAATCCTAAAAACTATTTACAACACCTAAATATCACTAAGATATAAACCCTGTACCCTAAAAATCAATAAACCCTAAATCTAAAAAACACAAAAAAAAACCTAAACCCTTAAAAAACACAAAAGAAACCTAAGCCCTAAACCCTAAACCTATAAAACCCTAAAAAATCATAACCTAAAAAGCCCAAAGCCCTAAACCCTAAAAAACTAGGGTAAACCCTTAACCTAAAAAAGCCCTAAGCCCTAAACCCTAAACTCTAACCTAAAACCCTAAATCTGAAACCAAAAACCCTATGAAACCATAAACCCTAAACCTTAAGAAAACCTAAATGCTATAAACTCTAAAATAAACCCTAAAACCCATTTAAAACCACTACAAACCATAAGCTTTAAACTCTAAATCCTAAAATTTCGTAAACCCTAAACCAAAAAAACAAGAAAAACTTTAAGACCTAAACCTTAAACCCTAAAAAACCCTAAGAAACACTTAACACTTGAAAACCCTAAAAAAACCCAAAACCCCTAAACCTAAAAAACTCTAAGCTCTGAACCCTATAAAGCCCTAAATCGTATATGCTAAACCCTAAAAATCACAAAAAAAAAAACCGAAGCCCTAAACCCTAAAAACCTTTTAACCTAAAATACCTATTGCCCCAAACCCAAAAAACCAAGATAAAATCCATAACCTAAAACCTTAAACCTAAAAAAACCCTAAACCCTAACCTAAATCCCTAAATTCTAAACCTAAAACCCTAAGAAACTCTAAATGCTATAAACCCTAATAACCATTTACAAAACCCTAAGCTTTAAGCCCTAAATCCTAAAAATTCATAAACCCTAAATCTAAAAAACACAAAAAAAAAAACCTAATCTCTAAACCCTAAATCCTAAAAAACCCTAAGAAACACTTAACCCTTAAAACCCATAAAAAACCTAAAAACCCCTAAGCCTAAAAAACTCTAAGCTCTTAACCCTATAAAGCCCTAAATCATATATGCTAAACCCTATAAAACACAAAAAATCCCTAAATTCTAAAACTATAAAACCCCAAAAAACCTTTACCTGAAAAACGCACAAACCTAAACCTTAAAAACCTAGATAAAATCCTTGACCTGAACCCCTAAACCGTAAAACACCCTAATCCCTTAACCCTAACCTAAATCCCTAAATCCTAAACCTAAAACTCTAAACCTTAAGAAACCCAAAATCACATAAACACTAAAATAAACAGTAAAAATCATTCAAAACTACTACAAAACCCTAAGCATTAAACCCTAAATCCTAAAAATCCGTAAACCCTAAATCTAAAAGACCACAAAAAAAACCTTAAACCCTACACCCTAAGCCTTAAAAAACCGTAAGAAATACTTAACCCTTGAAACCCCCAAAATCTAAAAAAACTCTATGCTTTACACCCTATAAAGTCTTAAATCGTATATGCTAAACCCTAAAAAACACAAAAGAACCCTAAACCTAAAAAGCCCTAAAAAACCTTAACCTAAAAAACCTAATGCCCTAAACCCTAAAAAACTAGGTAAAATCCTTAACCCAAAACCCTAAACGTAAAAAAACCCTAAACCCTAAACCCTAAACCCTAACCTGAAACCTTATATCCGAAACCTAAAACCCTAGGAAACCCTAAACTCTAAACCTTAAGAAAACCTAAATGCTATAAACCCTAAAAACAATTTAAAACCCTTACAAACAAAAAAATATAAACCCTAAATTCTATAATTTCGTAAACCCTAAACCTGAAAAATATGATAAAACCCTAAGCCCTAAACCCTAAACCCTAAATCCTATAAACCCTAAGATACACTTAACCCTTAAAAATCTAAAATTACCCAAAAACCCCTAAACCTAAAAAGCACTAAGCTCTAAACCCTATAAAGTCCTAAATCGTAAATGCTAAACCCTAAAAAACACTAAAAAAACCGTAAGCCCTAAACCCTAAACCTATAAAACCGTAAAAAACCTTAACCCAAAAAACCTAAAGCCCCAAACCCTGAACACCAAGATAAAACCCATAACCTAAAACCACAAACCAAAAAAACCCTAAGCCCTAAACACTAACCTAAAACTATAAATCCTAAACCTATAACCCTAAGAAACCCTAAACCTTAAGAAACCCTAAATCCTATAAACCCTAATATAAGCCCTAAAAACCATGTACAACACCTACAAAAGACTAAGCTCTAAACCCGAAATCCAAAAAAATCCGTCAACCCTAAATCTAAAAAACACAAAAAAAACCCTACCCTCTAAACCCTAAAGTCTAAAAAACCTAAGAAATATTTAACCCTTAAAACCCCTAAAAAACCCAAAAAACCCTAAACATAAAAAACTCTAAGCTCTAAACCCTATAAAGCCCTAAATCGTATATGTTAAACCCTAAAAACACAAAAAAAAAATCCCTAAGCCCTAAACTCTAAACCTATAAAACCCTAAAAAACCTTAACCAAAAAAACCCAAAGCCCTAAACCCTAAAAACCTAGATAAAACCCTTAAGCTAAAACCCTAAACCTTAAAAAACCCTGACCCCTAAACCCTAAACCCTAACCTAAAACCCTAAATCGTAAACCTAAAAGCCTAAGAAACCCTAAACTCAAAACCTTAAGAAACCCTAAATTCTATAAACTCTAAAAACCATTCAATATAAAACCCTAAGCGCTAAATCCTAAAAATCCGTAAACCCTATACCTAAAAAACCACAAAAAAAAACCTTAAGCCCTAAACCCTAAAAAACCCTAAGAAATACTTACCTTAAAAACTCCTAAACCTAAAAAAGTCTTAGCTCTAGAAAGTCGTAAATCGTATATGCTAAACCCTAAAAAATACAAAAGAACCCTAAACCTATAAAACCCTAAAAAACCTAAACCTAAAAAACCCAAAGCCCAAAATACTAAAAAACTAGGTAAAACCCTTAACCTAAAACACTAAACCTAAATAAACCCTAAGCCCTAAACCCTAAACCCAAACCTAAAACCCTAAATCCAAAACCTTAAACCCTAAACACTAAACCTTAAGAAAACCTAAATGCTATAAACCCTAAAACCCAATTATAACCCCTACAAACCATAAGCTCTAAACCCTAAATCCTAAAATTTCGTAAACACGAAACCTAAAAAACATGAAAAACCCTAAGCCCTGAATCCTAAACCCTAAAAAACCCAAAGAAACACTTAATCCTTAAAAACCCAAAAACACCTAAACCTAAAAAACTCTAAGCTCTAAATCCTACAATGCCCTAAATCGTATATGCTATACCTTAAAACACATAAAAATAACCCTAAGCCCTAAACCCTAAACCTAAAAAACCCTAAAAAACCTAAAGCTCCAAACCTTAAAAACCAAGATAAAATCCACAACCTAAATTTTTAAACCTAAAAAAACCCTAAACCCTAACCTAAAACCCTAAATCCCAAACCTAAAACCCTAAGAAACCCAAAATCCTAAACCTTAAGAAACCCTAAATCCTATAAGCCCTAATATAAACCCTAAAAACCATTTACAACATCTACAAAACCCTAAGCTCTAAACTCTAAATCCTAAAAATCCATAAACCTTAAATCTAACAAACACAAAAAAATTCTAAGCCCTAAACCCTAAACCCTAAAACACACTTAACCCTTAAACCCCCTAAAACCCCCAAAAACCCCTAAACCTAAAAAACTCTTAGCTCTAAACCCTATAAGGCCCTAAATTGTTGTCACGACCCGGGGTTACCCCATATGATCAACACAACATACTTGACCCCGAAGGGGTCTCATAAAAGCCCTTAGCATAATCATAAACATATAGTCATAGAAATGATGCGGAATTCAAAAATTTTACAATAGAAGTCAACTTCTTTTTCATAAACGAATATAAGGGTCTAGACCTTGTCTTAATCACCATCTAGTACAATAGAGAATACAATTGGGGTCCAAGCCCTTTACAATAAAGTCTCAAAAATAGAAAGTATAATAAAAGCTAGAAAAGAATAACATCTTGTGCTCAAAACATGACGACTCACCAACCCTAGAGAATAGTCAACCCAATCTTCACTTGAAAGGAAAAGTACGTCTCAATGAACGGAACCTACACTCATAGTAAATGTAGAAATATGGGTTAGCACATAAAGTACTAAGTATGGTAGCTATACACAAAAATCCTTAAAATATACATAAAAGGGACATTTAGTTGAAATCATGCATTTATCAAGTTTAAAAGCCATCATGCACATTTGTAAAGAAACATAAGTCAAAGTATATCATAAGCAACCCCAAAGCTATACTAGTGCAATGCAAAGGCAAGATCCCATAACCCTACCATATGCCAACTACCACTTTTAGGTCACCAACATCATACATATCACACCTTGACCTCACCTATAGCCAATACTCATATACAACGAACCATTCATATTCTTAACTTGAAGCAAGTAAAGTCAATCTTAACAACCATACATATCATGCATTGTATAATTCATAAGTCTTCATAGCATAGAAGAACCTCACCATAACCCCTCTTAAAGTCTACTTGTGCAATGCATAAGTGAAGTCCCATACCCCCACTCATTCTAAGTAGTAACTCTTAAGAAATCATAACTAAAGTTCATGTTCTTGTCATAATTCATATTTTTATCACATAGGGGAAATAGCCTTAACCGACATAGAACATGTGAGCTACATAGAATACGGTGTTCTACCCCCACACCGAAAAGAGGTGTCCTACTTGCCTAAGGTAGAACGTACATTTTAGCTTTTAGGTGGATCCACTAGCTAACGACCTATATGGGAAAATAGTTATGGGATAAGGAGATTGCTACTAGAAACCCGGACTTTCTAACGTAAAAGGTTTCCATCTCATGAGATAATTAACTTAATTTAGGAAGATGGAATTTCTAACATCAAAGCTTCAATATCATTTTCATATCCACTCGGTGCTAAGCATAATTCCTTCGAAATTCATATTAAGTCTTTACTTAAGTTCATGTTCATAAAAGAATGTACTTGGCACTCAAGTCAACATTGTATCATAATAGCTCATAGATTCATTAGGTGAGAATGTCCTTTAAACCTTAGAATCATCAACATGTGACTAAACCTTTCACATCATATTCATATTGTGTTCATGAGAATAGCCTTTCATTCAACACAACAAGATCATCATAATCATAATAATTCATGCATAATAATGTGTAAGGGTATAGGGGAGAATAACGTTTCCAATCAATACCACAATTACACCATAGTCATAGGATCTTCATTCTCAACATAAATCTTGAACCCATGCATAATTCTCACATTCATGTACAAATTCTCATAACTTACCCATCAAGAAATCATGAATCACATTCAATCCAACATTACAAAAATTCTGCCTTAGATGGAGTTAATACGTAATTCAATCAATTCAATTCATTCATACATGACCCAATTACATGCTTCTAAATTCCATTAAGATCACAATTTAGCAATAGAGGAGGGTACATGGGTTCTTGGGGGAATTTCACCAAAATTAAACCCTAATCATCATTTCTATCATAACCCAACACAATTCAATCATAAAAATCACCTTTAAATCGAACCCATGTGTTTGAACCAAAACCCTAGATTTGGGGACAATTTGTAGTTTGAAAACCAAGTTTTGAAAGGGCTCTTTGGGTGGAATCTACCCAAAGATGAAAACTACCATACCTTGAGGGTTAATCCTTGAATAAATTGATGAAAAGTCCTCGAAATAGTGCATCCCAAGCTTCAATTTCACCCTTCTTCTTCTTGAGTTTTTAGAAAGAGAATTTTTGTAAGGAAGATCAACTTTTGATTTTGATTTGGGTCTTTGTGAAAGTGATTTAGTTTGGGTGTTTAATGACTTAAAACACCTTATATATTTATTTTAAAACAATATAAAATATACCCATTTAAAAATAGGACTTAAAAATAATATTTACAAAAATACCCCTTGCCCACATGGACTTGCCAAAAAAACTAAGGTAAAGTCTAAGGGAGCTTTTAAGGGCCTTGGAGTGGTCTACCAGCTGTGGATCCTCCCTTGGACTTGTGCCTTAATATTTTTAAAGCTAAGGCATATTGTTCAAGGGTGTACACGGGCAGTGGACATGTCCACCTACCGTGGACCCTCACTTGCACATGTGCACTGCCTAGGCATGCTAAGGCAGCCCCCACACAAGGTGTTCCACATGCAGTGGGGTCTTCCGCGGTCCTTGGACCCTCACGTGGACTGACCTCTTGCCAAAATTAGCTAAGGAAAAGTGTACGAGGGACTTGTACTGGGCAGTGGGGGCATTTCACGGGCCTTGAAGCCTCACATGAACTTGCTTCCTTGCCTATAAGCCTAAGGCATTGGTTCATGGAGGCTTCTAAGGGTAGTGAAGGCTTTCAACTTCCTTGAAGCCTCCCTTGAACAACGCCTTTTTGCCCACACGGCTAACGTAAAGTTCAAGAGTGCTTATAAGGGTAGTGAAGCCTTTCGCCTTCCTTGAACCCTCCCTTAAACTTATACTTGGTCAAATTTGTGGACTATTTCATAGCTCCAATTTATGCATAAACTGTTAAGATTGATACGTTAGGCTCTAGTTTCACCTATCAATTTTCCGGCTGTCACAATTGTAAATGTAAACCCCTAAAAAAAAAAAATCCCTCAGCCCTAAACTCTAAACTTATAAATCTCTAAAAAAACCTCAACCTAAAAAACCCAAAGTCCTAAACCCTAAAAACCTAGATAAAACCCTTAAGCTAAAACCCTAACCCCTAAATCCTAAACCCTAACCAAAAACTCTAAATCCTAAACCTAAAATCCTAAGAAACCCTAAACTCTAAACCTTAAGAAACCCTAAATCCTATAAACCCTTAAATAACCATAAAAACCATTCAAAACTCCTACAAAACCCTAAGTGCTAAATCCTAAATCCAAATAATATGTAAAACCTAAACCTTAAAAGGCAAAAAAAACCTTAAGATCTAAACCCTAAACCCCAAAAAACCCTAAGAAATACTTAACCCTTATAAACCCCTAAACCTAAAAAAAATCTAAGCTCTAAACCCTTTAAAGCCCTAAATCGTATATGCTAAACCCTAAAAAATACAAAAAAAAAACTAAGCCCTAAACCCTAAACCTAAAAAACCCTAAAAAACCTTAACCCAAAAAACCTAAAGCCCCAAACCCAAAAACCAAGATAAAACCCATAACCTAAAACCTTAAACCTAAAAAAACCCTAAGCCCTAAACAAAACACCCTAACCTAAAACCCTCAATCCTAATCCTAAAATCCGAAGAAACCCTAAACTCTAAACCTTAAGAAACCCTAAATCCTATAAATCCTAAAATAAACCCTAAAAACCATTCAAAACATAAACCCTAAACACTAAAAAGTACTTAACCCTTAAAAATCCTAAACCTAAAAAACTCTAAGCTCTAAACCTTATAATGCCCTAAATCGTATATGCTAAACCCTAAAAAACACAAAAGGACCCGAAGCCCTCAACCCTAAACCTATAAAACCATAAAAATCCTTAACCTAGAAAACCCAAAGCCCTAAACCCTAAAAAACTAGGTAAAACCCTTAACTAAAAAAACACTAAGCCCTAAACCCAAATCCCTAACCTAAAACCCTAAATTCGAAACCTAAAACCCTAAGAAACCCTAAACACTAAACCGTAAGAAAACCTAAATGCTATAAACCCTAAAATAAACCCTAAAACCCATTTAAAACCCGTACAAACCATAAGCTCTAAACCCTAAATCCTAAAATTTCATATACCCTAAATCTAAAAAATACGAAAAACCCTAAGCCCTAAACCCTAAACCCTAAACCCTAAACCCTTAGAAACACTTAACCCTTATAAACCCCTAAACCTAAAAAACTCTAAGCTCTAAACCCTATAAAGCCATAAATCGTATATGCTAAACTGTAAAACCCTAAAAAACCTTAACCTGAAAAACCTAAAGCCCCAAACCCTAAAAACCAAGATAAAACCCAAAAACTAAAATCTTGAACTTTAAAATACCCTAAGCCCCAAATCCTAAACGCTAACCTAAAACCCTAAGAAACCCTAAAACCTAAACCATAAGAAACCCTAAATCCTATAAACCCTAAAAACCATTTACAAAACCTACAAAACCTTAAGCTCTAAACCCTAAATCCTAAAAATCCGTAAATCCTAAATCTTAAAAACACAAAAAAAACCCTAATCCCTAAACCCTAAAAAACACTTGACCCTTAAAACCCCTAAACCTAAAAAAACTCTAAGCTCTAAACCTAATAAAGCACTAAAGTGTATATGCTAAACCCTAAACAACACAAAAAATCTCTAAGCCCTAAACTATAAACCTATAAAACCCTAATAAACAAAAAGCACTAAACCCTAAAAACCTAGATAAAACCCTTAAGTTAAAACCCTAAACCTTAAAAAACCCTAACCCCTAAATCCTAAACCTAAAACTCTAAGAAACCCTAAATCCTATAAACCTTAAAAGCCATTCAAAACTCCTACAAAACCCTATGGGCTAAACCCTAAATCCTAAAAATGCATAAACCGTAAACCTGGAAAAAAAAACCCTAAGCCCTAAACCCTAAACCCTAAAAAGCGCTAAGAAATACTTAACCCTTAAAAAACCCTAAATCTAAAAAACTCAAAGCTCTAAACCCTATAAAGCCCTAAATTGTATATGCTAAACCCTAAAGAACACAAAAGAACCCTAAGCCCTAAAGCCTAAACCTATAAAACCCTAAAAACCCTTAACCTAAAAAACCCAAAGCCCTAAACATTAAAAAACTAGGTAAAACCCTAAACCTGAAAAAACTCTAAGCATTAAACCATAAACCCTAACCTAAAACCCTAAACTCTCAACCTTAAGAAAACCTAAATGTTATAAACCCTAAAACCCATTTAAAACCTCTACAAACCATAAGCTCTAAACCATATATCCTAAAATTTCATAAACTCTAAACCTAAAAAACACGAAAAACCCTAAGCCCTAAACCCTAAACACTAAAAAACCCTAAGAAACACTTAACCCTTAAAAGCCTAAAAATCCCAAAAACCCCTAAACCTACAAAAAACTGTAAGCTCTAAACCCTTTAAAGCCCTAAATCGTATATGCTAAACCCTAAAAAACACAAAAACAAAAAACATAAGCCCTAAACCCTAAACAGATAAAACCCTAAAAAACTTAAAGCCGAAAACCCCAAAAACAAAGATAAAACCCATAACCTAAAACCTTAAACCTAAAAAAACCCAAGCCTTTAACCCTAAACCCTAACCTAAAACCCTAAATCCTAAACCTAAAACCCTAATAAACCCTAAACTCTAAATCCTATAAACCCTAAAAAAAACCTTAAAAACCATTCAAAACCAATCAAAACTTCTACAGAACCCTAGGTCCTAACCCTAAATCCTAACAATCCGTAAACCCTAAACCCTAAAAAACCCCAAGAAGTACTTAACCCTTAAAATACCCTCAACCTAAAAAACTCTAAGCTCTAAACCCTATAATGCCCTAAATCGTATATGCTAAACCCTAAAAAACATAAAAGAACCCTAAGCCCTATACCCTAAACCTATAAAACCCTAAAAAACCTTAATCGAAACAACCCAAAACCCTAAACCCTAAAAAATGAGGTAAAACCCTTAACCTAAAAAACTCAAAGCCCTAAACCCTAAAAAACGAGGTAAAATCCTAAACCAATAAAAAACCTAAGCCCTAAACCCTAAACCCTAACCTAAAATCCTAAATCCGAAACATAAAACACAAAGAAACCCTAACCCTTAAAATAACCTAAATGCAATAAAACCTAAAACACATTTAAAACCCCTACAAACCATAAGCTCTAAACCCTAAATCTTAGAATTTCGTAAACCCTAAACCTAAAAAACACCAAAAACACTAATCCCTAAACCCTAAACACTTAAAAACCCTAAGAAACAATTAGCCCTTAAAAACCCTAAAAAACTCTCAACCTAAAAAACTCTAAGCTCTAAACCCTGTAAATCCCTTCATCGTATATGGTAAACCCTAAAAAACACAAAAAAAAACCTAATCCCAAAACCCTAAACCTATAAAATCCTAAAAAATACAAAAGAACCCTAAGACCTAAACCCTAAACCCTAAACCTATAAAACCCTAAAAAACCTTAACCCAAAAAACCCAAAGCCCTAAACCTTTAAAAACTATGTAAAACCCTAAACCTAAAAAACCCTAAACCCTAACCTAAAACCCTAAATCCAAAACCTAAACCCTAAGACACCCTAAACCTTAAGAAAATCTAAATGCTATAAACCTTAAAACCCATTTAAAACCTCTACAAACCATAAGCTCTAAACCCTAAATCTTAAAATTTTGTAAACCCTAAACCTAAAAAACACAAAAAACCCTAATCCCTAAACCCTAAACCCTAAGAAACAACTAACCCTTAAAAACCCTAAAAATCCTAAAAACACCTAAACCTAAAAAACTCTAAGCTTTAAACCCTATAAAGCCCTTAATCATATATGCTAAACCATAAAAAACACAAACAAAAAAAGCTAAGCCCCAAACCCTAAACCTATAAAACCCTAAAAACACAAAAGAACCCTAAGCACTATACCCTAAACCTATAAAACCCTAAAAACCCTTAACCTAAAAAACCAAAACCTCTAAACCCTAAATAATTAGGTAAAACCCTTAACCTAAAACCCTAAACTTAAAAAAAACCCTAAACCCTAAACCCTAAACCCTAAATCCGAAACCAAAACCCTAAGAAACCCTAAACCCTAAACCTTAAGAAAACGTAAATGCTATAAACCTTAAAACCCATTTAAAACCTCTACAAACCATAAAATCTAAACCCTAAATCATAAAATTTTGTAAACCTTAAACCTAAAAAACACAAAACACACTAATTCCTAAACCCTAAACTCTAAGAAACAATTAACCCTTAAAAACCCTAAAAAACCTAAAAAACTCTAAGCTTTAAACCCTATAAAGCACTTAATCGTATATGCTAAACCATAAAAAACACAAACAAAAAAAGCTAAGCCCTAAACCCTAAACATATAAAACCCTAAAAACACAAAAGAACCCTAAGCACTATACCCTAAACCTATAAAACCCTAAAAACATTTAACCTAAAAAACCAAACGCCCTAAACCCTAAAAAATTAGGTAAAACCCTTAACCTAAAATCCTAAACTTAAAAAAACCCCTAAACCCTAAACCATAAACCCTAACCTAAAACCCTAAATCCGAAACCAAAACCCTAAGAAACCCTAAACCCTAAACCTTAAGAAAACCTAAATGCTATAAACCTTAAAACCCATTTAAAACCCCTACAAACCATAAGCTCTAAACCCTAAATCTTAAAAATTTGTAAATCCTAAACCTAAAAGACACAAAAAGTGCTAATCCCTAAACCCTAAACCCTAAAAAATCCTAAGAAACAATTAACTCTAAAAAACAATAAAAAACCCAAAACCCCCTAAACCTAAAAAACTCTAAGCTCTAAACCCTATAAATCCCTTAATCATATATGCTAAACTCTAAAAAACACACAAAAAACAAAACCTAAGCCCTAAACCCTAACCTAAAACCCTAAATCCTTAACCTAAAACCCCCTAATCTCTAAACCTTAAGAAACCCTAAATCCTATAAACCCTAAAAAACCCATTCAAAACTCCTACAAAACCCTAGATGCTAACCCTAAATCCTAACAATCCGTAAACCCGAAAAAACTCCAAGAAGTACTTAACCCTTAAAATACCCTCAACCTAAAAATCTCTAAGCTCTAAACTCTATAAAGACCTAAATCGTATATGCTAAACCCTAAAAAAACATAAAAGAACTCTAAGCCCTATACCCTAAACCTATAAAACCCAAAAAAACCTTAACCTAAAAAACTCAAAGCCCTAAACCCTAAAAAACGATGTAAAACCCTTAACCTAAAACCCTAAACCTATAAAAACCATAAGCCCTAAACTCTAAACCCTAACCTAAAACCCTAAATCCGAAACATTAAACACAAAGAAACCCTAAACCCTAAACCTTAAAATAACCTAAATTCAATAAACCCTAAAACCCATTTAAAACCCCTACAAACCATAAGCTCTAAACCCTAAATCTTATAATTTCGTAAACCCTAAACCTAAAAAGCATCAAAAACCCTAATCCCTAAATCTTAAACCCTAAAAACCCTAAGAAACAATTAACCCTTAAAAACCCTAAAAAATTCCTAAACCTAAAAAACTCTAAGCTCTAAACCATATGAATCCCTTAATCGTATATGCTAAAATCTGAAAAACACAAAAAAAATACCTAAGCCCAAAACCCTAAAAAACACAAAAGAACCCTAAGCCCTAAACTTTAAACCTATAAAACCCTAAAACACCTTAACCAAAAAAACCCAAATCCCTTAACCCTAAAACCCTAGATAAAACCCTTAAGCTAAATCCCTAAACCTTAAAAAACCCTAACCGCTAAACCCTAAACCCTAAACCTTAAAAAACCCTAAACCTTAAAAAACCCTAACCGCTAAACTCTAAACCTTAAGAAACCCTAAATTCTATAAACCCTAAAACAAACCCTAAAACAAACCCTAAAAACCATTCAATACAAAACCCTAAGCACTAAACCCTAAATCCTAAAAATCTATAAACCATATACTTAAAAAAACACAAAAAAAAAACCTTAAACCCTAAACCCTAAACCCTAAAAAACTCTAAGAAATACTTACCTTAAAAACTCCTAAACCTAAAAAACTCTAAGCTCTAAACCCTATAAAGCCCTAAATCGTATATACTAAACCCTAAAAAACACAAAAGAACCCTAAGCCCTAAACCCTAAACCTATAAAACCCTAAAAAACCTTAACCTAAAAAACCCAAAGCCCAAAATACTAAAAATCTAGGTAAAACCCTTACCCTAAAAAAACCCTAACCTAAAACTCTAAATCCAAAATCTAAAACCCTAAACACTAAACCTTAAGAAAACCTAAATGATATAAACCCTAAAATAAACCGTAAAACCCAATTAAAACCCCTACAAACCATAAGTTCTAAACCCTAAATCCTAAAATTTCATAAACCCGAAACCTAAAAAACACGAAAAACCCTAAGCCCTAAACCCTAAACCCTAAAAAACCCTTAGAAACACTTAATCCTTAAAAACCCTAAAAAAACCCTAAACCTAAAAAACTCTAATCTCTAAATCCTATAATGCCCTAAATCGTATATGCTAAACCCATAAAAACACAAAAATAACCCTAAACCCTAAACCTATAAAACCCTAAAAAACCTTAACCTAAAAAACTAAAGCCCCAAACCCTAAAAACCAAGATAAAACCCATAACCTATAACCTAAAACCTAAAAAAAACTAAACCCTAACCTAAAACACTAAATCCTAAACCTAAAACCCTAAGAGACCCTAAACCCTAAACCTTAAGAAACCCTAAGTCCTATAAACCTTAATATAAACCCTAAAAACCATTTACAACACCTACAAAACCCTAAGCTCTAAACCTTAAAAATCCGTAAGCCCTAAATCTAACAAACACAAAAAAAACCTAAACCCTAAACCCTAGAAAACACTTAACCCTTAAACCCCCAAAAAACCCTAAACCTAAAAAGCTCTAAGCTCTAAACCCTATAAGGCCCTAAATTGTTGTCATGAGACGGGGTTACCCCATAGGAGTAACACGGAGTACTTTACCCCAAAGGGGTCTCATACAAGGCCTTAGCTTAATCATAAACATATAGTCATAGAAATGATGCGGAATTCAAAACTTTTACAATAGAAGTCAACTTCTTTTTCATAAATGAATATAAGAGTCTAGACCTTGTCTCAATCACCATCTAGTACAATAGAGAATACAATTGGGGTCCAAGGACTTTACAATAAAGTCTCAAAAATAGAAAGTACAATAAAAGCTAGAAAAGAATAACATCTTGTCCTCAAAACATGAGGACTCACCAAGCCTAGAGAATAGTCAACCCAATCTTCACTTGCATGGAAAAGTACGTCTCAACGAACGGAACCTACACTCATAGTAAATGTAGAAATATGGGTTAGCACATAAAGTACTAAGGGGTCGTTTGGTAGAGTGTATAAGAATAATGCTGAATATGATGTATTAGTAATGCATGCATTAGTAATGCAAGCATTAGTAATGCTTGCATTAGTTATGCTTGCATTATTTCTTATACATTGTTTGGTTTGATGTATTGGAAATAGCAAGCCTTGTA
>JAJOOO010008874.1:0-28415 GCA_029582685.1 Solanum piurae
ATATATATATATATATATATATATATATATATATATATATCGTAACGGCCGGTTCCCATCGTTATGGAAAAGCCAACAGAGAAGGAATTTGGGCCAGAAAAATTTCTGAGTAGTAACTTGGAAATTTCTAGCCTAGGCAAGACTTGGATGAAATCCGAGGCAGGTGAGGTCTAGAGAAATCTGGTAATGAATGAGGGATCTAATTATGAATTTTATCACATGAGTTGATAGCCAAGACGTTAAGAAGCATGTATGGCTTTACCAAATCGAATTCGGGCGAGTAGAACTCCTGAAATTGACCTTGGCATGAAAGGGTAGTTTTAGAACATCCCAGTTTGAAGGTGTGTTGTGAAATGGGATCTTGGAACTCAAATTCCGAGGTTCTCTCTCCATGCAAGCCGTTGGGGCAGGATTAATTCCGCCAGGGGCCCCCGCTGTAATGGGATGGGGTCCGCCGTATCAGGACAGTTGCGAGTTAAGTCGGGGAAAAACCCTAATTTTGTTATTTTCTGCAAAACTTCGTTCTTAAGAGCTAAGGAACGACCCAAGGCGATTTCTTGACAGATTTCGACAACTTCTAGTGCTAAAGGTAAGGAAATTACTTCCCTAATCCGTATTTCGATTCCTAGAACTTAGAATCTTGGGTAATTATCGTTGGGGGAGGGTTTTGGCCTGAAGTTGATGGTGGGTAAAAGCCCTTGTTGAGTATTAGGATCTTGGGTTTGGCCTTGGATTGATAGTTTGATTATTATCCGGGTAAATTAGGCCTTGTTTAATGATCCTTGCGTTAATTACTTATTTATATACCAAGAACAAGTTGAAAGACTTCGGAAAGGGAAGGCTTAAGTGTCTTAGGATTATTATGGCTTCGTTTTGAGGTAGGTGATGATTTGATTTCCTATTGTGTGATATATGCCGGTTAATTGCTTCATTGTATGAGTGCATGTATGTCAATAAGGAAATGTGAATAAAATCTAATGAAATGATTATGTGTGAACAATACATGCCATGAACCTGTTAATTGATTGTATGACTATGAGTACTGTTCATTATGGGTGTGATTGTGACTGTGGTTGTGCTGACTGTATCAGGTGTCATGTTCTGACACATATATTGGATCGTGTATCACGTTCTGACACATATATTGGACCGGGTGTAACGTTCCAACACATGTATATTGAATAAGGTGTCACGTTCCGACACACTAACAGTTTGGGCGTGGGTTTCATGAGAGGACCACTTGTGATTATTACGTTCATGTTTACCTGTAATTGATATTGGGAAATTGTATGTTGTTCCTAGAATGATAACTGAACTATGTATTGTGTATATGTGTGCTTACTGTGTTGTAATTGCTTGTATATATTGTGCTTATGAAGTATCCGCATGATCCTACCAGTACACCGTGGTTTAGTGTAGTGATACTGCACTTGCTATTTCTTTGTTGAGTACAGGGCATCTTTAGGCGGCTACTGACAGACCTCAGTTAGGAGATTATTGACCGCGACCGGATTCAAGGGTGAGCCAGTTCTTTCAAACTGCCATGGATCCTTCTTTTATTTAGTCCACTCTTTTCGGATTCAGACTATATGTTTAGGCTGTTTGTGTTTAGCTTTCGAGGTTGCACCCCCTTTTTCTTAGACTTGTTGGTTAACACAATTTTGGTATAATGATTTCAGTTCTAGGGGTTGAATTTTCGCAATAGTTGTTTTGTTAGACCTTCGGAGTTTATGGGAACTCCATATTTTATTTAGTCATTTAAACTTGCTTCCGTATCTTTAAATGCTTTAGTTACTTAAAATTGCTTAGTTGGGTTGTAGTAATGATTCTCCCATCGGAGGGTTAGTATGTGTGCCAATCACGACGGTCTGGGTCATGACAAAGTTGGTATCAGAGCCCTAAGTTCATTGATCTCATTGTACCAAAACGAGTCTAGTAGAGTCTGCGGAACAGTATGGTGACGTCTGTACTTGTCTTCGAGAGGCTACAAGAGTTTCAAAAATCTCTTTGTCTTCTTATCCTTCGTGCTATGACTTGATTCCAATTGGTATCTGGTTATCCAAATTGATATCTAATCTCCTTCACTCTTCTGTCCGCAGATGGTTAACACGCGATACAACGATGTCAGGCTCGTAGCTCCCATCAATGAGCCAGCAGAGAAGTCTGCAGCTAGAGGTTGTGGTCGAGGCAGGGGTAGGGGAAGAGGAAGGGGCAGAGGCCGAGGAAGAGTGTCCCCAACGAGGGGTGGAGCCCCACCTGAGAATGTTCCTAGGGAAGAGGCCCCTCCTTCACCCCAAGAAGAGGTAGAAGAAAATGTGTTGTTCAAAGATGAGGAGGATGTTGGACCAGAGGAGGGTGCACCGACTGGGAATACCGACATTCCTCCCTTAGACCGAGTGTTAGCTCAGCAGATCATGACTTTTCTGAAGGGGTTGGTCGGCCCTAGAGTTCTTCCCACAGTGCAATCTGCTCAACCACCGATCATGTAACACCCCGCTATTTGAAAGAGCAAAAAATAGAAAGAATCAAATTTGGAAATAGCAAATCTGAAAATTTTGGCAAGATATGCTAAGTATGAGTTTTGGGTCAACTTCAAATGACCATAAATCTTAGTACAAAATGAGTTAGGTGGACTACAAGGTATCAAATGAAAAGTCTTTGAATCCTCTTTCCAACACCACCAAGTTTGCTAAAGTTCGAGCTCGTATGAGGGCTATATGTTTGTTTGAAGTTGGGCTATCCATTTAAGGAAAGTTACCCGGATTTAAAAAAGGGTATTTTGGTCTTTCCCTTACCCTATCAGATTTATTCCATTTTAGTAATTAATTAGGGGTCTAAACTGATTTGTTTCAGTTTACGCAATCTAAATTAACGCATAGGGTTTGAGAATAGTTCAAGAAGAGGAGAAAAGGATAAAAAGTCGAGCGTTCGTCAATTTCTTGAAGATTTTCGTTGCGGATTCACCAAGGGTTGATCGCTAAAGAGGTATGTGAGTTCACATAGAGTTGGGCTCATTCACCCATGCGTCAATCATGTTAATTTTAGCGTAATTTCATTCTAGATAATTGAAAGTTTGATGATCTTGAATTGTGTTCTTGAAATTGGCTTTCGTTCTTGAGTTAGGATGGGCTTGTTGAGTTCTTGAAGAAATCGTGTCGATTTTAGAGTCTTTTATGAGTAGATTCTTATGTCATGTGTTGGGTATCTGAATCTAAAGAGAAATTGGGAAAAAGAATCGAATCTAGACGAATTGGGGTTAGAAAATGAGGAAGAAAAAAGTCGGACAGAAAATAAGTACCAGGTTCGCGTCGTGTACCTGTTCCTTCCGAGTGAATTGTCCTCTCCGCATCACGGAGAGATTGCGGACCCCACTGTCCCAAAATTTATTTCGTGACCAAATATTAACATGCATCTCCGCGTCGCAGACTTGCTCCCAGACAGTGTTTTCTTACCGTTTCTCATGATTTACTGTCTAAAAACACTCTTAATCATCACGATATCCTTCCTATCACAAATCACAACCTTGAATTCATAAATTCAAATTCAATGTAGAGTTAAGAGTCAAGTCTTGAGAGTTTTTCGACTCATTTCAAAAGTCTTTTACAATTGTTTTTTTTAAACTTGTTTTAAGACTTGAGTATTGAGTTAAGTAAGAGTAAGAGTGAAGTTCATTTTCTTCAAAAGATTATATGAGAACTAAGTATTCCCAAGAGAGTAAATGTTTCACATTTAAACAAGAGAGGAAACATCGATTTTCAAGAGGGATTTTGAGCTAGTTTTTGAGTAATTATCTCAAACCACAGAAAGAGTTATGTTTTTAAGCATATAAGCTAGTTACCTTTTGGGAGTAGTATTGAGCACCGATTTTGGGACGAGTTGAGTTCAGATAATTCAAAGTCTCCATAAACCGTGTAGCCGACATGGTTAGAGAAGGATCATACTTTTTAGATGATTCCTTAATGCTTTTAGCATAGACTAGTGGATCCACTTAGTAGTTAGGTTCTATACCCTCGATAAGATATAGGACGACTCTAGCAGCGTGAGGCAAGACGTTGTATCATCACATAGCTCATAGGGATGGTTGTCGGTTAGAGAAACTCCCACAGAGATATTTTGTATTCTTATATACACAGAGTTACTTGTATTTTAATATACAAATTTATGAGAAAATCTTTTAGGAATTGAAAACTAGGTTGACTACTGCCTCAGTATTGACCTTACCAGAAGGTACGCAAGGTTTTGTGGTATATTATGATGCATCCAGTGTTGGATTGGGTTATTTGTTAATACACAATGAAAAAGTTATAGCTTACGCCTTCAGAAAGCTTAAGGTTCATGAAAATAATTACCCAACCCATGATCTAGATTTGGTTGTCGTAGTGTTTTCTTTAAAGATCTGGCGTCATTATCTTTATGGTGTTCATGTGGATGTGTTCATCAATCACAAGATTCTTCAGTATGTGTTTAGTTAGAAAGAGCTTAATCTTAGACAGAGGAGGAGGTCGAAGTTACTCAAAGATTATGACATGAGTATTCTCTATCACCCAGGTAAGGCTAATGTTGTTGTTGATGCCTTGAGCAGGTTGTCTATGGGTAGTACCTCCCATGTTGAGGAAAACAAGAAAGAGTTAGCAAAAGATTTTCATAGACTTGTACGACTAGAAGTTCGATTGATGGATTCCAATGAAAGAGGAGTGGTGGTGCTGAATAGGGCTAAATCATCATTAGTGTCCGAAGTGAAAGAGAAACAAGACCAAGATCCTGTTTTGCTTGAATTGAAGACAAATGTTCACAAGAAAAAAGTATCGGCTTTTGAACAAGGGGGAGATAGTGTATTGATGTATCAAGGTAGATTGTGTGTACCAAAGGTGGATGAATTCCAAGAGAGGATCATGGAGGAAGCTCATAGCTCCAGATATTCTATCCATCCGGGTTCCACAAAGATGTATCGTGACTTGAGAGAGGTTTATTGGTGGAGTAGTATGAAGAAAGACATTGCAGAGTTTGTTGCTAAGTGTCCGAATTGCCAACAAGTAGAGGTAGAGCACCAGTGGCCCGGTGGTATGGCTCAGAATATAGAAATTCTAAAATGGAAGTGGGAGATGATCAATATGGATTTTATTACAGTTTACCATAGTCTCGCAGGCAACATGATTCGATTTGGGTAATTATAGATCGAATGACTAAATCAGCCCATTTCTTATCGGTAAAGACTACCCATTCAACAGAAGATTATGCTAAGTTATATATTCAAGAGGTAGTCAAACTTCATGGAGTTTCGGTGTCCATTATTTTAGATAGAGGTGCCCAATTTACTGCACAATTTTGGAAGTCATTCCAGAAAGGTTTGGGCTGAAAGGTCAACTTGAGTAAGACTTTTCATCCCCAGACTAATGGTCAAGCAGAGCGCACTATTCAGACTTTAGAAGATATGTTGAGGGCTTGTGTGATCTATTTCAAGGGTAATTAGGATGATCACCTACCTCTCATATAATTTCCTTACAACAATAGTTATCATTCTAGCATCCAGATGACTCATTATGAGGCTCTTTATGGGAGAAGATGCAGATCTCCTATTGGATGGTTTGAGG
This sequence comes from Solanum piurae, assembly GCA_029582685.1. Classification (NCBI taxonomy): domain Eukaryota; kingdom Viridiplantae; phylum Streptophyta; class Magnoliopsida; order Solanales; family Solanaceae; genus Solanum; species Solanum piurae. Next base: position 5,592 of record JAJOOO010008874.1, read on the forward strand.
TTGGTGAATCTGGGTTGATAGGACCAGACTTAGTTCATCAAGCTATGGAGAAAGTGAAGGTTATGCGAGAGAGATTGAAGATAACACAAAGTCGTTAGAAATACTATACAAATATTAGAAGAAGAGACTTAGAGTTTGAAGTAGATGATTGGGTTTACTTGAAGGTTTCATCCATAAAGGGTGTTATGATATTTGGTAAGAAGGGGAAGCTTATTCCCTGATATATTGGTCCTTACAGAATATCCAAGAGGATCGGTAACGTTCCTTATGAGTTGGAGCTACCGCAAGAGTTAGCAGTGGTTCATCATGTATTTCACATTTCTATGTTAAAGAAGTGTATGGGCGATCTTTCACTTATCATACCTACTGAAGAGATTGGTATTAAGAATAGCTTATTTTATGAGGAGATCCCTGTCCAGATTATAGATTGTCATGTTCACAAGGTGAGAACCAAGGAGGTAGCATCAGTCAAGGTCCTATGGAGGAATCATTTTAGATGTTACACCCTTAGTCCACTTAGAATAATCTCATTCAAGGAAGAATGTTCCAAAAGGGAGATATTGTAACACCCCGCTATTTGAAAGAGCTAAAAATAGAAAGAATCAAATTTGGAAATAGCAAATCTGAAAATTTTGGCAAGATATTCTAAGTATGAGTTTTGGGTAAACTTCAAACAACCATAACTCTTAGTACATAATGCGTTAGATAGGCTACAAGGTATCAAATGAAAGGTCTTTGAAACCTCTTTCCAACGCCACCGAGTTTGCTAAATTTCAAGCTCATATGAGGGAGATATGTCCATTTGAAGTCAGGTTGTCCATTTAATGAAAGTTACCCGGATTTAATTTGGGTATTTTGGCCTTTTCCTTACCCTATCAGATTTATTCCATTTTTAGTAATTAATTAGAGGTCTAAAATGATTGGGTTCAGTTTAGGTTTGAGAATAGTTCAAGAAGAGGAGAAAAGGAGAAAAAGCCAAGCAATCGTCATGTTCTTGAAGATTTTCGTTGCAGATTCACCAAGGGTTTATCCCTAAAGAGGTATGTGAGTTTACATAGCGTTGGGTTTGTTCACCCATGCACCAATCATGTTAATTTTCGTTTTAGAAAGTTGAAAGTTTGATGATCTTGAATTGTGTTCTTTAAATTGACTTACATTCTTGAGTTAGAATGGGATTGTTGAGTTCTTGAGGAAATCGTGTCGATTTTAGAGTTGTTTATGAGTAGATTTTTGCGTACATGTGCTGGGTATCTGAATATTAAAAGAAATTGAGAAAAAGAATCGAATCTAGACGAATTGGGTTAGAAAATGAGGAAGAAAAAAGTTGGATAGAAAATAAGTACCAAGTCCGCGACGTGGACCTGTTCCTTCAGAGTGAACTTTTCCTCTCTGCATCGTGGAGAGATCGCGGACCCCATTGTCTCAAAATTTATTTCGCGACCAAATATTAAAATGCATATCCGCGTCGCAAACTTGCTCCCAGACAGTGTTTTTTGACCGTTTCTCATGATTTACTATCTTAAAACACTCTTAATCATCACGATATCCTTCCTATCACAAATCATAACCTTGAATTCATAAATTCAAATTCAAGGTAGAGTTAAGAGTCAAGTCTTGAGAGTTCTTTGAGTCATTTCAAAAGTCTTTTACAATTGTTTTTTTAACTTGTTTTAAGACTTGAGTATTGAATTGAGTAAGAGTGAAGTTCATTTTCTTCAAAATATTATATGGGAACTAAGTATTTCCAAGACAGTAAATATTTTCACATTTAAATAAGAGAGGAAACACCGATTTCCAAGAGAGTTTTTGAGCTAGTTTTTGAGTAAATATCTTAAACCACAGAAAGAGTTATGTTTTTAAATATATGAGCTAGTTATATTTTGGGAGTAGTATTGAGCACCGATTTGGGGACGAGTTGAGTTCAGATAATTCAAACTCTCTATAAATCGTGTAGCCAACATGGTAGAGAATGGTCATATTATTAGATGATTCCTTAATGCTTTTAGCATAGACTAGTGGATCCACTTAGTAGTTAGGTTGTATACCCCCCGACAAGGTAAAGGACGGCCCTGACAGCGTGAGGTAAGACACTGTAGCAACACAAAGCTCATAGTGATAGTTGTCGTTTAGAGAAACTCCCACAGAGATGTTTTGTATTCTTATATACATAAAATTACTTGTATTTTCATATACAAACCAAGTTGTTGTTGTATTTTTCAATACACTGAGCTGTTTTCTACAAGTTTTAAAGCTTTTTTTTATATTGCATTTACATGAATGCATTATATTGAAATGAGTTCAGTTGAGTTGAGACCACGTAAGTTTCTTCAGTTCCACTTTCAAGATTATGTCTTGTTTAGATTTCCCCTCACATGCTCGTACATTCAATGTGCTAACACCATTTGGCCTGCATCATTTTATGATACAGATACAAGTAACAAGGATCAACATCTAGCACTTCGTTGAGCCAGTTGAGCATTTCAGAGTCATTTGGTGATCCTCATTTCTTTCTAGAGGATCCCTTTATTATTTCTTTGTCATTTCAGTTGTTAGGAAGATCGGGGGTCTTGTCCCGACATCCCTCATAGTATTAGAGGCTTCATAGACATATAGTTATTAGTTCATTAGTCTTGATATTTCAGTGTTTTTTATCATAAGACTTGAGTTGCCTTGTTGGCCAGTTGAATGTTTTCTTTTATAACATTCTAGTTTATTTCATGAACTTATCATTGTTGAGTAAAGTCTTCTGCTGAGTAGTCAGCCTGGCCAAGGGTTCGCTTGGGGCCATCAATGGTTCTCGAGAGGCTCAGGGCGTGATAGATCAACCGCCCCGTTACTAATACTATTCCCAGGGTGGATGGAGCATTAGGCACTAATGCCTTTTTCCGTTCCTTATTGGGTCTTGTGATGACTGGTACTGAGCATGAGATGTTGACTAAGTTTCTGAAACTGAAGCCATCTATGTTCCATGGTTCTAAGAGTGATGATGCCTATGAGTTCATTTTGGATTGCTATGAGAGGCTTCACAAGTTGGGTATTGTACACCAGCATGGAGTAGAATTTGTGACCTTTCAGCTTCAAGGTGAGGCTATGCAGTGGTGGAGGGCCTATGTGGAATGCAGATCGCCAGTCTGCCCTCACTCACTTGGACGCAGTTCCATGCTTTGTTCCTAGAGAAGTATGTGCCCAGACTTTGAGTGATTGCAAGAAGGATGTGATAGGAATATGGGATACGGAGACAGTATTCTTGGGATAGGGAGACAGTATTCTTGGGATAGACAATATCAATGGGGTGTATTCAACTAATAAACCAAAAATAGAAAAAATATAAAGGTGCGAGATAGGGACAGTATTCTTGGGATGTGATAGGAATATGGGATAAAATAAACAATCGGGTAAATGCTATTGATAGTAAATTACTGAACATTTGTAACTAAGATAGACTTTAGTGGGGGTAACTTTTCTCTCAAACAACTTACCCCGAATCAACTCGGTTTCTCTCGAACACCGAGTTGCAGCAATTAAGCACAACCTTCACCTTAGCCCATTCACTCTCTCGAGCTGAATGTGTGGGAGAAACTCTACGATTCACTCTCTCGAGCTGAACCCATGACGACCCAATAACCACAGGCTATCGATTTAGTAGTTTTGGTTTTAAAACCTCTCTCTCGCAAGCCAAAAACACTAAGATGAAATCATATTTACAACTACAATCCCATTAAGTTCAAACACAACTACTAAAAAAAATCACATTTAAACAACAAATAGACTTAACAATGAGCAATACCCAATAGTAAATTTAACCCATATTCACATAATCACACCCCAAGAATTGGGGTTTTAGCTAGACATGATAAAGAGATAGAAATCGATACCAAAAAGTGTTTCCATCAAATGGGTACGATAGAAAATGTCTTTAAACACGTCAAGGATGAAGATTCTTCAAGACCCACTTCCAATTTCTTGGAATTGTAAACCTTCAAATCTTCAAATTTCAAGAATAATGTCTCCCAAAAACTCTAAGAACTCAAACTGAAATATTCTAAAAATCAGTAATAATTCACTACAACTTGATACTAAGCTACAAATTAAAATGGGTATTTATAGTTTTTGAAAATTTGTGCTGCAAAGGACCACTCGGCGCGGTTATCCGGGATCGTTGATATACTCGGTGATCCGCCTTTTGGTCTGGTTCATCGCTTTTAAGCTTTTACCTTCAACATCTTTGCGTTTTGAATCATTGGGCGATATGATGTTGCTTCGTGGAACTGTTCGGCGACGCGCCGACTGCTCCCTTTCATCACCAACTTGATCTTTTCCTTCAAGGTTCAGCACACTGGAACTTTGGGCGAGGTTAAGGCCATTTGAAGACTCGCCTAATGCATTAGGCGATTCTCAGGTCTTCATTTCTTCGTTCTTTCAGCCGCCTTGTTCCTGTTTTGCTTGATTGCATCCATGCTTTGTCTCTCAACTCAAATACCTGGAACTTAAGGATTTACTTCAGTTATTGAGACAAAATATGCATTTGAGGTCACTAAATCGATCAAAATAAAGCCCAAAATGAGTCCAAATTGTGGACTCATCAACACCCCCAACTTAAACTTTTTCTTGTCCTCAAGTTCAGCAGTTAAAAAAAGATGTCTCAAACAGTGCTACACAAGACTCAATCGTGAATGTACACACAAGACTCAACCTACTCATGCAGGGATCAATTGTGTACTCAAAGACTCAAGTTGTGACACACCATTATCAAAGATTCTCAAATTCACAATACTTGCTTCAAATGCAAGTTCAAGCTCAACAAAAGTGTTCAAATGCCCTCACACAAAGAATGATTCCATTTTCACACAATGGTTTAATCATTTAAAGTTATAGAATCAAATGCAACGCTCACACTCACAAAGATGAACATAATGCATGATTTCACCTATAGGTTTGCCCTTATTTTCCAATCGACTTTTGCTTCAGGTCATTCAAGATCAAAAAGGTCTTTTCAAGGCTTGAAACGGGGCTTAGTGTAATGGTATGGTCATTTAGGCTTATAGGCTGAAAATCCTCATGAAATGTGATGTGAACAACACCTTCATTCCTTCTCTTTATCAATTTCATTCAAGCTCAAAAGTCACCTCTTATTCATCTTCCATGAGTCATTGGAAACCCTATTTTCTTTGTATCTTGACATCTTTATTTCACAACTTTTTCTTTTTCAATATTTTCTTCTTTCTCTCTCTCTCTCTCTTTTTATATAGAGGGGTTCCATTTTTCTCAAAACATGGGCATACGAGAATTCTTTGCATTTACTTGATTTGCCTTCTCTTTTCACCACACCCCAAACTTAGGCTTTTGGCCTAAGTTGGATATTCAAACAAAACACAATTCATGAGGATTATGGGTAATGGGTCAATAAAAGGTAGCAATGTTATCAAGTTTCTTCCAAGAAAAGGTTTAGGCTCAAAGGGTGCTCAAAAGAGGTTCACACACTCACAAGGTAAGCCGCAAAAGAGGTATAATTTCAAATTGGTTCACTCTCTTTAAAGTTGTCTAAGATCATCTCAATAAATTGCATCACTTATCAACCAGACCAACGGGGTAAATTCTAGATGTCGTCATGCATGGTTCACGGTAAGCTCATCACACAAGACATTGACACCAAAGTCAAACAAGACTCCATACTTTTGCTAGTGTACAATGTTCATCACAAGAGACTCGATTCGATAATTGGCTAGTCACAATGAGATGCAAAGAGTTCACATATTGTCTATGCAACTTTAATTGGCCTTGTTGTTGCCACACATTCATTTATGTTCGATTATGAGCACTATTCAAGTCATCGGTATTGATCAAAACCGGTACTCAAATTTGCAAGAGATAAACCACATTCAACACATACAAGAAGGGGCAAAATTTTTTGGAAGGGTCAAAAATCATTTGTAATTAAAGCACAAGGAGCCACACGCTCACATATCCACAAAAAGCAGTGTATAACACAACATTAAGGTTAACAAATACACAATCAAAATATGAATCACGAATAACACACAAAGGTGGGCCTCACCCCACCATAAATAAAAGTATTTGTCCTCAAATGCAAACACAAGATTATTCAAAATTTAAAATAAAGTAAGACATAGAGGGAGGTAAATAGGGGATCATATCTATGCAGTTGCTCCATCTGTCTAGGCATCATTGCCCGGTGCATCGGTCTGGATTTGGGCATCAGTGCCCGGAGTCACCTCAGAAGAGCCAGCTCCACTAGAGACAGCAAAAGGTGTATTTGCCAGAGAAGCCTGCACAACTGCATCTACCATGGCTACTTCAGTCTTAGTTAGGTCCTCATCTGCATCTCCTCATCAGTCTCTGCCCCCGACTCAGGCTCGGCTATCTTCTCCATTCTATCCTTATTTTTGGTGGTAGTCGGAGGCATCTCGGGCACATCTAGAATCTCCGTTGTTCCAAATACCATGGATATATTGGTGGATTTAAACTGATCCACATCCTCCCGCAACACCGATATAGCAGTCTTTAAGGCCGTCACCTCTGTTGTGGTTCCTTGGTAATGCGCATACACCGTTATTCTAGCCGCGAGGGCATTAATGGTGGTGCTTAATGGTGTCACAGCATTAGTCAGGGCAATCTGAATCATTTCCGAGATGGAGGCCTCGAGTTGGCAGCTCGACGGTTGGCAGATTGGGCAAGCTGTCCCATCCAAAGTAGTGATGCCTGAGTGATCAAAGCACGAGGGACAACAACAACAATAAGTATGGGAGGTAGCGCAACAACATAAGAATTTGGAGTGTCAGTAAAAGTAGAAGTGGAAATAGATGTACCTGAAGGCCCATGGGCTGAAGTAGGCAAAGATGCCTCTGTATGTAGTATGTCCACAACCGGGGAAGGTTCCACCGAGGCTGCCTTCTTCTTCTCCGCCTGATCCTTTAAATATTTCACCTCGATCCTCCGGATATCAGTTGAGGATGTGGGGATTACTTCCACATTCTTCTTAGCATCTCTAGGTACTCGAGCTCATCTGCATAGCTCGGTGATCAATACCAAAAAGGGGAGTGAGGTCTGGCGCTGTTTGGCTCGCATGGTCATCTCTTTCTCAACGATCATACCCAAATTAATTTGCTCCCGTGCAATGATTGTGCCAAGACAAGACGCCTTAGAGTGACAAAGAACGAACTCATTCTGGGAAGGCATTACAGTACTGCTGATAAAGCCAAACCATTACCTTGCAGCTACATGCAGGTCCCTTTTCATTAGCGGGGCCCCTACCTTTAACCACTTTAGAGTGCCATCACAGATAAGAGGAGCCAACCAATTTTTTATTCCCTCGAATGACTTAGTCTTCATTCTGTATTGGTGAGGGTCGGCATTATTATTTGTGCACTCCAAGACTGCATTTATCATAGTGCTGTCACACAACACTTTTTTGCCCTGGACTACCATATATTCGACTGGTTTGAATGCAGCTGCTTTCTTCTTTCTTTGGTGTATCAATGCACTGTATGCACTCTAGAATTCTCTAAACCAGTTTAGAATATAAGGGCCACGTGGTTTTGTGAAAATATGGAACTTGTGATATCTCAGGCAATCCATTACATCTGGGTATCTGTCGATAACCCCATCTGTAGACAAACATTTTTCCTAAAAAATTAACCTCAATCCCTCAGTCTTTAATCTATTCATTGACTTAGGAGGAGGACCCTGAACCGGTGGTGCAAGCACCACTGCCTGTTCTGAAACTGGAGGAGGAGTGGTGGTAGCCGTTCGAGTTCTGATCCAAGATGGATCATTCATCCTTTTTTTTCGTAGTTTTGCCCTCTGCGCTATTACAAGCTCATCATCATCAAAAGCTACAATTTAGGGCTCCTGGTGTTCACTCTCACTTTCAGAAGTGGTGAGGTGAGTGGTGTAGATGTCGTCACTGTCAGAGTTGACATCTGGTGATGCAGGTGATTTCTCTTTATCCTTGCCTTTCCCACTAGTTGTGGAAAGTTTAGTAGCTTTTCTCTTGGATACGGCTGCACCCTTATTGAGTTTAATCCCTTTAGCCTTGTGTCGGGGTGTCATGTCTCTTCCTGCAATCTTAGGTCTAGCCATATATGCAAAACTTCAAGAGAAAGTTAAAAATAACTTAAGCACATTCATAGAGTAACAGTTGCAGAAAGACTCGTCGAGTTACTGGCGATCTGAATCGGGCTCGCTGAAGGGATTGGCTCAGATATTATGGCAAGTCAGCGATGGGAAAGGCCTTTTGGCGAATCGCTGATATCATTCAACGAGCAAGGGATAGCTCGCCGAAAGTTACAGTGCAACAAGGGTTCAAGGGTGCAGACAAAGGGGAGCATTAAGAGATGTTCGGCGAGTCGCCGAGTACCTTTGGCGACCTCAGGATTCTTACCGAAAATGAAAGAGGCAAATAACAATTTTAGCATAAAATTAAAGGCTACATGTGGACATTAGGCGAACCGCTGAGTGTTTTGGCGAGGTCGACTCAGCTCACCAAACAACTCAACGTGCCTATTTTCAACCCAACTTCTCGAGTTCAACCCCGCAACCCTCGAAACAAAAATTAAAACATGCAAAACTCAAATTAAGATTAGACCCATAGCACCCAACACCATGCAAGCACAATCCCACAAACTAAATCTATTTCAATGGCCAAATTTCAGGATTTTAACATTCAAAGCAACACGGCAAGAGTTTCAAATTAAACCAGGCAATCAAACCAATTAAATCAATCAGAGAGACCCAACACATGACAACCAGATAATATCACTTGTATAAGAGTTCAAATATTCAAAGTAAATGTGGGGTTTGGAAAACCAACCTTTACTGCCGATTAAAACAAGACTGAAATGCTAGGCGGCAAAGTAATCCAAATCCAAGCACCAATCGATCAACTAAAATATTTATAGAGTGTAGAAATATTGAAAATACTAGATGGGTGCGAGTTTGGGAAGATGAAAAATGAGGGAAAATGAAAGAATTAAAAATTTAAACCTTTGGCACTTGAATAAACCGTCCAGATTTCACCCATTCGGTGACGTTAGTCGTGATTGCTGACCATTCGGTGACACACCGAGTGATCACTTACCTCGCTGAGTTTTACAGGACCCTTAATTTATGAGGGATGTCCAAACAGCTGATAAGATCGAGATTGCCGACTTGATTGGCGATTCGTCAATAATTTCCTGGGTTCACCGAGTTTTACATACTCCACCTTGAAATTGTCTTTAGTCAAACGACGGATTAGGTTGGGTGCCCTGACCTATTTGACGATGCGCCGACTGGACTTTAGCTCACCAAATTATACTTTTCAAACATTTCCCACACTTTAACCTGCACAATCAACACACCATTATTCTAAAATAACAATTTAAAGCGGTAAAACCTTGGGTTGCCTCCCAAGAAGCGCCTTATTTAACATCGTGGCACGACTTCCCCACTTAATTTTGATTTGTGGGGTAGAGACGAGGCAATACATGGCCCATTTGGGTTTCTAGTCGCTGAATAGATAGGAATTGGGAAACAGTTATCTCATTCAGCAGTAAGACATTCTCATTTATCTCATTCAACATCTTGTCGTGACTTTCGACTTTGTAGAGAATGAGTGAGAGTATTTCCTTTATTTTTCCACCCTCGCTCGCATTATGCTTTATACACACATGAGTTGGAGTATATAGGTCTTTCCTTTTATCCGGTGCCTCCAATTCTATGATCTTCTTGGCCACTAGATCCAACTGAGTCAACAGTGTGGCCAAAATATGGTCTTTTCGATCTCTGTTATGTTCATGGCCATGTGATCAAGGAACTGGGTTGCTATGTATAGGGTAGTCGTGAGAGACCCCCTGGAAATATTTGGTCAGCCATTCTTTTGTTTTTCGGGCTAAAACTTTTGTAGAAGCAGTCCAATAGAAGACTTCTGAGATTCCATGAGCTGGGCATTGCAGGAAGAGTGTCTTAAATCTCAACCACAACTCATGGATGGACTCTCCCTCCAATTGTCTAAAACTTAGGATGTTTTCCCTAAGAGACATCATCCTCAACAGAGAGAGGTCCATTTGGTCACCATTGCTACCAGACATGTTCCAATTGCCTGCTTAAAATAGTGACACAAAAACTAAAACTAAAAATTAAGTGAGTAGAACTACAACTAACAAGAACAAAATTCAACTTAATTAAACATTCTCAATAAGCATCACTCCCCGGCAGTGGCGCGATTTTTATGTTTGACGTAATCAAAGAAACAACTTCCATTTCAAGTGTCAACGATCGCGTGTAGTAATATAACCCAACCAAAGGGGTTAGGGTCGAGTCCCAAGGGGTTAGTAATCGAGAATTAAATAGAAAAGTAAAACTTGGTTCTAGTAAATTACAGCTATAAATATTTACGAGTAAAAGCATACTAAATCAAGAAATGACACGAATGTCAATTATCAATGGGGGTTTTGTATTCAACTAATAAACCAAAAATAACAAAAATATAAATGTGCGATATAGGGAGACGAAATTCTTGGGATGTGATAGGAATATGGGATGAAATAAAAAACCAGGTAAATGCTATTAATAGTAAATTGCTAAACATTTGTAACTAAGCTAGACTTTAGTGAGGGTAAATTTTCTCACGAACAAAATCAACCCGGTTTCTCTCAAACACCGAGTTGCAGCAATTAAGCACAACCTTCGCCTTAGCCCATTCACTCTCTCGAGCTGAACCCACGATGACCAATAACCACAGGCTATCGATTTAGTAGTTTTGATTTTAAAACCTCTCTCTCGAGCAAGCCAAAAACACTAAGATGAAATCGTATTTGCAACTACAATCCCATTAAGTTCAAACACAATTACTAAATGAAATCACATTTAAACAACAAGTAGACTAACAATGAGCAATACCCAACAGTAAATTTAACCCATATTCACATAATCACACCCCAAGAATTGGGGTTTTAGCTAGACATGATAAAGAGATAGAAATCGATACCAAAAAGTGTTTCCATCAAATGGGTACGATAGAAAATGTCTTCAAACATATCAAGGATGAAGATTCTTCAAGACCCACTTCCAATTTCTTGGAATTGTAAACCTTCAAATCTTTGTGAAGGACCATTCAGCGCAGTTAGTTGGGATCGCCGATGTACTCGGCGATCCGCCCTTTGGTCTGGTTCATCACCTTTCAGTTTTTTTCCTTCAACATCTTTGCATTTTGAATCATTTGGCGATATGGTGTTGCTTCACGGAACTGTTTGGCGATAAACCGACTGCTTCCTTTCATCGCCAACTTTATTTTTTCCTTCAGGGCTCAGCACACTAGAGCTTTGGATGAGGTTAAGGCCATTCGGTGATTCGCCTAATGTATTAGGCGATCCTCAGGCCTTCATTTCTTCGTTCTTTCCGCCGCCTTATTCCTTTTTTGTTTGATTGAGTCCATGCTTTGTCTCTCAACTGAAATACCTAAAACTTAAGGATTTACATCAGTTATTGGGATTAAATATGCATTTGAGGACACTAAATCGATCAAAATAAAGCCCTAAATGAGTCGAAATTGTGGACTCATTTGATGGTAAGGGAGCCGCACCTCTGGCAGCAGGCCATGTTTTGACTACAGTTGTTACAATTATGAAGAAATTGGGCATTTGGGGAGAGATTGTCCCCATCCGCGCATGTCTGACCCCGTGCAACAAAAGACTAGAGTAGTGGTACCAGTGAGAAACAGTAGTAATGGTAGAGGGTGTTCATAGGTGGGCGACAGGGAAATCAGCGAGGTCGTGGAGGCCGGGGAAATGGTAATACAGGTAGAGGAGCAGTGCATCCAGGCAAGGAGGTCGCTCGTCAAGATGACAGGGCTTAGTGTTATGCCTTCTCGGGCAAGACCGAGGCTGAGGATTCTGATGTAGTGATCACATGTACTATTCTTGTCTGTGACCAGATGGCTATTGTCTTGTTTGATTCGGGTTCTACTTATTCATATGTGTCAGTTCAGTTTGCCTTGGGATTTGATGCAGTTTGTGATGTACTTGATGCCCCCATCCATGTTTCTACCCCAGTTGGAGAGTCTGTCATAGTCACCCATGTCTATCGTACTTGTCCTATCTTGTTTATGGGTTTGCAGACTTGGATATATTTGGTTATTCTGGATATGACTGACTTTGATATAATCTTAGGCATGACTTGGTTACCCCCTATTATGTTTTGCTTAATTGTAATGCTAAGTCTGTGACTCTAGAGATTCCAGGTAGGGAAAAGTTAGAGTGGAAAGGGGTGTACAAACCTAAGCCAGCTAAGGTCATATCTTTTGTTCGGGCTAGGAAACTGGTGGGGAAGGGGTGTTTGGCATATTTGGCGCATATTCAAGATGTTGAGGCCAAGTCTCCCTCTATTGTTTCTATTCATGTAGTGTCTTAATTCAAGGAAGTGTTTCCTGCCAATTTTCTTGGTATGCCTCCGATAGGGATATAGATTTCTGCATTGACTTGGAACTGGGCACTCGCCCCATTTCCATTCCTCCTTATCTCGTGGCTCCGACAGAATTAAGAGAGCTTAAAGCTCAAATCCATAATCTTTTTGATAAATGTTTTATCTATCCTAGTGTTTCCCCATGGGGTGATCCTATCTTGTTTGTTAAGAAGAATGATGGAGTATGAGGATGTGCATAGACTACCGACAGTTGAATAGGGTCACCGTTCAAAAAAATGTATTTGTTGCCTCAAATAGATGATCTTTTTGACCAATTTTAGGTTGCATCAATTTTCTCTAAGATTGATCTAAGGTCTGATTACCAATAGTTAAAGATTAGCCCTGAGGATGTACCCAAAACTGCATTCAGAACCCGCTATGGGCACTATGAGTTTTAAGTGATGTCGTCTGGGTTGACCAATGCGCCTGCCGCGTTCATGAGTTTGATGAATGGTGTGTTTAAACCATTCTTGGATTCTTTTGTTATCGTCTTTATTAATGATATTTTGATTTATTCAAACAGTAAGGAAGAGCATGTCGACCATCTTCGTATTGTTTTGGGTGTTCTTAGAAAATAGGAGGTATATGCCAAATTTTCCAAGTGTGAGTTTTGGTTGACTTCAGTTGCCTTTTTGGGGCATGTGGTTTCAAATGAAGGGGTAATGGTAGATCCCTAAAAGATTGAAGCAGTCAAGAATTGGGGCCGGCCAAGCTTTGTGACTGAAGTTAGGAGTTTCATGAGGCTCGCCAGCTACTATCGTCAGTTTGTGAAAAAATTTTATTCTATTGCCACGCATTTGACAAGGCTAATTAAATAAAAGGCGCCTTTAGAGTGGACTGACAAATGTCAAGAGATCTTTCAGAAACTCAAGAATCTTCTGACCACAACACCTATTCTGACCCTGTCGGTGGAAAGTAAAGATTTCATTATTTATTGTGATGCTTCACATTCGGGCTTGGGCGATGTGTTGATGCAGGAAAGAAATGGCATAGATTATGCATCGCAACAGCTGAAGGTGCATGAGAGAAATTACCCGACACATGTTTGACTTGGCAGTGGTAGTGTTTGCTCTCAAGATCTGGCGGCATTACCTTTATGGTGTCAAGTGTGAGGTGCTTACTGATCATCGTAGTCTACAACATGTATTCACTCAGAAGGACTTGAATTTGAGGGAGAGAAGGTGGATGGAGTTAATCAAGGATTATGATGTTACCATCCAGTATCATTCGGGTAAGGCTAATGTGGTGGCAGACGCACTACTCCGGAAGACGGTAAGTATGGGTAGTTTAGCTTGCTTGGGTGTGTCCAAGCGACCCTTGGCCAAGGAGATTCAGACCTTAGAGTCTAAGTTCATGCAGTTGGGAATCTCAGAGAAAGGTGGGGTGTTAGCTAGTATTTAGATTAGGCCAACATTCATTAAGGAGATCAAGGCCAAGCAGTTTGAGGATGAGAGTTTAAATGAGCTCAGAAAGAAGACAGTGTCTGGTACGGTACAAAATGTTGTTCTTGATGTGGGAGGTGTGCTCAGTTTTAAAGGAAGAATTTATGTTACCCGAGTGGATGACTTAATTCAGAAGATGTTGACAGAATCCCATGGTTCGCGGTATTTTATGCATCTGGGTGCGACCAAGATGTATCGAGATTTGAAATGACTTTATTGGTTGCCTGGCATGAAGAAAGACATAACTGAGTTTGTCGCTAAGTGCCAAAATAGTCCGCAAGTAAAGTATGAGAACCAAAGGCATGCAAGTTTGCTTCAGCAAATGCCATTTCCAAAATGGAAGTGGGAAATGATAGCTATGGATTTCATGGTTGGCCTTCCCAAGACCTTGGGAAAGTTTTGGTTCCATTTGGGTGGTGGTTGACAGACTGACTAAGTCAGCCCATTTTATTCTAGTTAGAGTGAACTATAATGCTCAACAGTTGGCTAAAGTTTATGTGAAAGAGACAGTGATGTTGTGATGAGTCCATAAATTGGACTCATTTAGGGCTATATTTTAATATAAATTGTGTCCTCAAATGCTTATTTTGTCTCAATATCTGATGAAAACCCTTAAGTTTCAGGTATTTGAAGTTTGAAGAAAAGCATGGACACTACTTCGCAAAAAGGAATGAAAAGAACAAGAAAATAAAGGCCTGAGGATCGCCGAGTCCTCTTGGCGAGTCACCGAAGGGTTTCACTTTGCCTTTTGTTCCAGTGTGTTGAGCCCTGAAGGAAAGGATCAAGTCGGTGGAAAAAGGGAGCAGTCGGTACATCGCCAAGGATTTCTGTGAAGCATTACTATGTCACCCATTGACCCAGAGCACGACGATGCTGAAGGATGGTACGAGACGACGATGAACTACACCAAAGGGCGAATCGCCGAGTTGATCGGCGATTTCAACTAATGTCGCCGAATGATCTGCTGCAGCACAGATTTTTGAAAACTATAAATACTCGTTGAGTATCACATTTTGAAAAAGGAGATTTTTAATAGAAAACAATTAATATAATTTTAGTACTTTTTATTCTTGCTCTGAGTTTGAAGAGGGTTTTGAAAACTTGAAGAAAAAGAGGGTTTCATCTCCAAGGATTTGGACTTGGGTCTCTTGGATTCTTCATTCTTGGCCTGTTACATGACTTAAATCTTTATACCCATTTGAATGCAAGCTCATTTAGGTATAAATTTCTATCTCTTGATGTGTGGCTAAAACCCTCCATTCTTGGGGTGTGATTTAGCAAATATGTGTTGATATTATTGTTGGGTCTTGTTTGCTGATAGGTTAGATGTATTTTAATGATGATTTCAAATAGGTTTGTAGTTGCAAATACAAAGCCACCCATGTATTTTTGGCTTGCCCGAGAGGGAGGTCGCGAAACCAAGACCGCTAGACTGATGGCCTAAGGAGTGGGTCGACATGAGGTTCAGCCCGAGAGGGTGAGCCCTAGTCCTATATCCTAACACTCAGCTCGAGAGAGTGAGTGGGGTAAGTCGTAGAATGGCCTTCATGCGGCAAATGGGTATCCGAGAGGAACGCATTTGAAACGGGGTAAGTTACCTGAGAGGGAACTTATTTCCATCTAAAGCTTAGCCTAGTCACTATTATCTTGCAAATTTCCTATCGAAAGCATGTACCCAACTATTTATCTCAACTTGTATTGCGTTCACATCCCAAGAACTTCTCCACATACTTGATTTTCTTGTTATTTTTGTTGTTTTACTTACCAGTGACAAAATCCCCCATTGTTATTTGACACTTTTGTGTCCCCCTTTAATTTACAATATTTTTAATTATTAATGTCTTTTGCTACGACTAGTTAGAACTAAATTTTATTTTTCTATTAATTCTCAAAACCGCTCCCTTGGGACACAACCCCAACCCGTGGTTGGGTTACTATACTATTACACGATCGTAGACACTCGTACTAGAAGTTGTGTCGTTGATTACGCATATTAAACATCATGCTGTCACGACCCAACCCATCGAGTTGTGCGGGCACCTACTCTAACACCTAACTAGGAGAACCCTCAATTCCCAAAATAGTTTTTAAGACATACGGAAGATTTTAAGAAAACTGAAGAACAATTAACATTCATAAGATTTTCATAAAATAAGAGTTTTGACAACAATTTGAGTTAGGACTTGTAAAGTAATTAACACCCCAGGAATCTAGTCTAAACGGGTACAAGAGTTACTAAGAGTACAAGGTATAACAAAACTATAAATGACGCAACTCCCACCATGCAGAAGGAAAAGTAGAAGTTGTTGGAGATTGCCTTCGTCTTCACCTATGAAATATCACTGATCCTGCAACCAGACTATGCCAAAAGGCATAGCAAGAGTAGTATCAGTATAATTACCACACGTATTGGTAGCCATCATCGGTCAACCCAATACCCACCGCATAATATAAGAAATCAACTAGTAAGAAACATGCAATAAGATTGTCCATTCCTCCACCTTTATAATTCCCATATGCCTTAGAGGCTCTAACCCTTACTCGCTCCGTTCTTGATCATACTTAATCATTCTATCCCTTTAGAGGAAATCCCGAAAATAACTACTACCAACCGGTCAACACTCATGACACGCCCTTACTTGATTCCCGACACCACTCAAGTTGTAACCCTATGGTACTTCTATCAAGGCTTGTTAACCGTTTCAATGCTACCTCCTTTCGGGGGGAAACCCCAACTAGTAACACTACGACATGACACCACCCCCATCCTCAATGACAATACACATTACCATCTTCATAAAATCAACAACAACACCGAGACCCTTGGTCCCCACCAACCATACCACATCCCAATTTGGGCCCGACCATTCACAGTTCATTTATTATGAGTTATTCCCAATTACCTTACAACACCGTGAACTCACACATAAGAACATAATGAATAATCCAATTATCTTTTTAGGAAGCATGTCCAATTCCACATTATCCATATTACACATATTTGACAAGTCAATGGTCCTCTCATGGAACCCAAGCCTAAACTGTTTGTGTGTCGGATTATGATACCCGATCCAAGTTAGTGTGTCGGAACGTGACACCCAATCCAATATGTATGTTGGTACGTGACATCTTATCTTAGTTAGTGTGTTGGAATGTAACATCCGATCCATTCAATAAGCCACAATCATAATCACAATGTACATTCTCAAAATCATACAGTCAAGTGTTGGTTCATGTCATACAATCATTCATTCAAACTCATTGGCATTATATGTGCTCAATGGTGCAACATTTGCATGCATATAAATGTTACCCTGAAACAAATACTTACATACATCACACAACCACGAAATCAAACCATTACTTATCCTAGTTCACGGGATAGGGCTTCTTCCTACGACATACGTCTGATACAATTCTAGGAATATGTGTTTAATCATCTCTTCTCGGTGCACGAAAGCCTACGCATGAATTCTACCATCCATTACCAATATACTACGCAGTGAATTATGGATTTATACTACTCAATTAATAAAACCTAGCCTACCTGGGTGCCAAGCAGTTGCACATGATTATAGCTCTAATTTTGGTTTTCGAGTGACGGCACAGTGAAACTTGATCGGAAGTCTACAATCTATCGGCCTCCTTACGCTAGTAATCTCTTTCTCCTTCCTTCCCAAGCCTAGAGAAGTTTTTTGAGGGTTTAGGGTGATCCTCGCTTCTTTTTGGTGTTTTTGAAAAAAGGAAAAAATCAGACTTCACGTTATTTACATTCTGCCTCGCCCATCCCACTCTGGAGGCAACTTATCCCTCTATATTATCGCTGCCCTGGCGGCATCAGAGCCGCTTTGGCGGGCTGTGAGATCTAGTTTCCCCAACAGTTTTCCTTTCCTAAAATGATGGTTCGGGTCATTACAATAGATACCAATTTACCCATAGTTCATCCTCGAATGACTATCGAAGGGATAAACATGCACCCTTCTTTGAAGTGCTTCTAATTTAACGACTCAGTCCATCACGGGCCCACGAAAGATAGCGGTTTTCAATTTTTAAATACGAAATGTTCTGTACTCAAAAGACCGGCTAGGGAAATAAACAACACACGGAGAAAATAATTACGTCTAATTTACACAACCTGGCTCGCTAGAGCGGCAGGTTTCCCGCTGAGATGGGTCTGCTGTGGCGATGAACCTCCCATTGTAGCGGGAGATCGTAAATAGTAAAAAGGGGGAAAGAAGAATGGTTTCCCTATTTCCTCCCTTTCCCCCTCAAAACTCTCTCAATCGCCTTATTCAGAACGTCAAATTCAAGGTAATGTTCTTGCTCCTTACTCTCTTTACTTACTTACTTAACTACGATTGCAAGACGAATAAAGATTGATTATAATAGCCTTAGGTTAGTTTGTTTTTAAAATTGTTGAAATAGGTTACTTGATTTGCTAGAAAAATGTAGCATGGACACTCCCCTTACGTTCACAACATCTCTACAATGTTTTGAGCGTAAGGATTTCCCAAAAACACGGTCGAAATGATACCAAAATGGGTGGGGGAATTTGAAAGGTTTTCTTGGTGTAAAACTCGGATTTGGACATCATTTAGGGGTTATTTCTCTAGAATAATTGCATAATTAGGTTCTAGGATACTTTATAGACTATGATCTACTAGAATTATGTCGAAAATAGGGTTTTAGGGATGAAGGGGCGCCATGATCGTGTCTGGTGTTCATCCCAGATGAAGGCCGCTCTAGCGACCTTCATCCTGTTGTGGCGGCCACTCTTATCCTGCTCTAGCGGGATTTGGGCCGCTGTGGCAGGATCTGAGGAAACAGTGGAATGTGTCTCTTTAAGGATAAAAAAATATTTTCCCCTTAAAACTGATATTGTCTAATCCCATAGAGTTTTAACGTGTATATCTCATGCTTTTTGCAGACTTATCTAAAATGGCCGGCAACGAGGATAATTTACCCTTTGCTCAGTTTCCCAATGCCGTAAGTCGAGAAAGGTACCACGACCATCGGAACACCAAGTTATGATGCGAGCGGGGTTTTTATTTACTGAACCTAGAGGAGAAGGCACCTGCCTTTTATGTTCGGCTGATGGAGTTCGGATGGGCTCCACTAATGGCGTATCCCCCTACTGCACGCTCTATAAGGGTGAGGGAGTTTTACTCCATCCTACCTACTATTCGCTGGGATGATCCCCACCCTACCATCTGCATTCGGGAAGTTGACATCACCTTGAAGTCTCCATTCATTGATGATGTACTCGAGGAGCCCGAGGTTCCCAACACGGAGTACAAGGTCAAGCTGAGGGAGATGGACTTGGGTTGGTTGAGGAATACGCTAGTGGAGCCTACACGCCGGGAGAGGGTTTACTGGGCTACTACAGAGGACAACAACTGACTAGTCATCGGATGCTAAGAGGTGGCTGCACTTGGTTACCAGGAGGATCCACCAATCGAGCAACCGCACCGACATGACCTTTCCTTGAGCCTTGGTGGTGGCGTGTGCTATACAGGGTATTGGACTAAATGTGGGCGCACAGATCATCTCAGAATGGAAGGTGTTCTATTGGGGCAACAAAAAAACGTTTTTCTTACCTGGGCTAGTGACTGCTATGTGCAAGCGGGCGGGGGTTCCCCTCTTGGACACCGATGAGGTACTTCCTATGGATCCCCTTTTCTACCCTCTTTTGATTAGACAGGGTTCTATCTCCAGGAGCAAGAGGAGGAGGACAGACAGGGCTAGAAGCTGTCAAACGGTTGCAGAGGCGGACGATGAGGGAGGGGATGACGGTGCAGGCAAGGAAACTCTTCCCACCTGGTTCTAGCCCCCACTTTTAGGTGCACAGGTGCAGGAGGACCTGGTGGCCGTCCAGAGGCGGTTGGGACGTTTCTTTGCTAGTACCACTTCGGTTCCACCCAACACTGCCCTAGAGGTTGAGATGCTCCGCCACAAGCTGCGCTAGGAGAGGAGGAATGGTCTGGAGAGGGATCACCTAATGGTCCGGTTATGGAAGGCCGTGAGGATCATCTTCTCTTGCGTTGCCCTCGGACATAAGGTTCCTCGAGTCGAGAGAGGAGACTTCCATAATTTTACCTTTATGGATGAGGTCGTGAATGGCCCGGTACCCCAGAGGACCTAGACTCTAATGATGATACCTCCCAGTCCCAGGGGTTATGATTTGGTTTTTCGCCCCTCTTTGGGCATGAAAAGAACAAGTTCATTTTCTCTTTTGATTTTCTTTATATTTTGTAAGCACGTGGACGCTGGTTTTTGCTATTTATCACAACTAACGATTAATGCTAAGGTTTAAAACTTATGCTCTGTTACTCAGTACTGTTAAGTGGGGATTATCCCACGCACGATTCGGGGTCCATAGGGGTGACTCAGGAAGAACAGGGGAGACAGGGCTGAGGTTCTGCCTTGCCCTGTCCCGCTCTGGCGGGAGAATTTCCACCCTGGTGGTCTTGCCCTGGCGGGATTAATCCCACCCGAGCGGCCCTGACGGAAACAGAACCCAAGTCACAAATTTTTATGGGGATTTACTTGTTTCTAAAATATTCCACTGATCCCCAGGCTATGACTAGGCATATAGGATAACTCCCTTCACTAGGATGGTTAATGTTTATCCGGAGTAATTCTCACGGTTCACACTCCAGAACCTACTCTCATTAATTCTACACAACCACCGTGCACATTCCCTGGATATGCCTAGAACCTCACCCGGTTATAGTTGGTCGCAACACACGTCCAAATTTTGTTCAATAATTACATCGCAGTTTATCTAGCCCCTTACACCTAACTTAGGCAATTATGACTCGTACAGTTTCGAACATTTAGGCTAGCATATTGCACATATCAAAACCTGGACAAGCAATACTGTACACATAGTCATGCCATCACCTCCGAGCAAACACACCTTTCACACCAATAGTTAATTCAGACAATAATAAGCACGCATTCATAGTTTCAAGTTACAACTCACAGACAAGTCCAATTTATTAAATACTTCTCTCAATAGGTGACCATTATTCATCATCCATGCATTTACACAATCTTTAGGGTCAGATACCAATTGGAACCTTCTCAGTTCCAATTCACCTTGCTTGTGTCCCTTCAGCCGTGACTACGACATCCAGTCCACTTTGATGAGATACCAATTGGACTCAACGCATACCACAAGCGATAAATCGCATGAAAGGAGAGAAGAAGCAAAACGACTTCCTAGAATGTTTCATAGCTTCCAGAAGATTAGATATGGACGTCAACACACCAATCCGCAGGAGTCTATTCCACATTTTGCTCTTGTACTGGGAGACCGTTAACCTGAGCTCTGATACCAATTTGTCACGACCTAACCCACCGGACCATGCGGGCACCTACTCTAACACCGAAGTAGGAGAACCCTCGATTCCCAAAACAGTTTTTAACATATGCGGAAGATTTTAAGAAAACTGAAGAACAATTAACATTCATAAGATTTTCATAAAATTAGAGTTTTGACAACAATTTGGGATAAGACTTGTAAAGTAATTAACACCCCAAGGATCTAGTCTAAACAGGCACAAGAGTTACTAAGAGTAAAAGGTATAACAAAATTATAAATGACGCAGCTCCCACCATGCAGAAGGAAAAGTAGAAGTTGTTGGAGATTGCCTTCGTCTTCACCTCTGAAACACCACTAATCCTGCAACCAGACTATGCCAAAAGGCATAACAAGAGTAGTATCAGTATAACCACACGTACTAGTAGGAATCATCGGTCAACCCGATATACCCATCGTATAATATAAGAAATCAACTAGTAAGAAATATGCAATAAAACTGGTCATTCCTCCACCTTTATAATTCCCAAATGCCTTAGAGACTCTAACCCTTACTCACTTCGTTCTTGATCGTGCTTAATCATTCTATCCCTTTAGAGGGAATTCTGGAAATAACTACTACCAACCCGGTCAACACTCACGACACCACCTTACTTCATTCCCGACACCACTAAACTTGTAACCCCATGGTACTTCTATCAAGGCTTGTTAATTGTTTCAATGCTACCTCTTTTCGGGGGGAAAACCCAACTAGTAACACTACGACATGACACCACCCCCATCCTCAATGACAATACACATGACCATCTTCATAAAAACAACAACAACACCAAGACCCTTTGTCCCCACTTACCATACCGCATCCCGATTTGGGCCCGATCATTCACAGTTCATTTATTATGAAATATACCCAATTACCTTACAACACCGCGAACTCACATAAGAACATAATGAACAATCCAGTTGTTGACACCCAATTTTAACTCTCCCCGATAATAATTAAATTTCAAGCTTCTCTAATTTTCAACGATTTGAAATAATTACTTTTGTAAAAATTCAGAACGTTTAAGGTTTATAAAGTGATTTTAGTACTTTTTATAATTTTTAAATTTCATATATTTTATATAATTTTGTACATAATTAGTACATTTTATAAACATTTTTGAAAATCATCGCAATTTTTTTAAAATTTTATTAAGTATTTTTTAAATTCATTTAGTTTAAATCATGGCTATAATTTTGAATCATTAGTTTATAATTAAGTTAATTATTTTATTTTGTTAAAATTAAGAAGCTCGTTAAATTAATTAATATTAATTCGTCTTATTTTGGATTTAGCCAAATTTGTTAATTGAACTCAATTTGACTATCTTCTTAATTTCCTTTGGCCATAATGGCAATTCATGTGACCATTTCCTAATTTGCAAAACCCAACCACATTTTGACTTCTTTTAAACCCTATCTTCAGCCAAGAAAATAGGCCCAAATCTCCATCTCCCTTAATTGCCGACCCAATCCCTTTAACCCGACCCAACCCACCTATTTCCTTCACAAAGAGACCAACAATGTGAAGAGACCCAATTCCAATCCAACGCATCA
>JAJOOO010008875.1:0-26643 GCA_029582685.1 Solanum piurae
TTACCTCCTAATCTATCTGGAGTTCATCCGGTATTTCGTCTGTCCATGTTGAAGAGATATCATGAGGCAGGATTACATCATAAAAATGGGACTCAGTTATGTTAGACAAAGACCTCTAATATAAGGAGGAACTGGTTGTAATTATTAATCGTGATGTGCGTAAGCTGAGGACCAAGGAGATTAAGTTCGTGAAAGTTCAATGGAAGCATCGTCCAGTTGAGAAAGCTACGTGGGAAACCGAGAAGGACATGCGAGACAAGTATCACCAGTTATTCGTCGATTCAGGTACTACTCCATTCTTTCTTTAGCCTATTTTTCCTAAGTTTGTCACTCGGGGACGAGTGATGGGTAAATTGGTATCTATTGTAACGATCGGTTCCCGTCGTAATAGAAAAGCCAACGGGAAAATTTTTGGGCCGGAAAACTTTTTCGTAGTAACTTGGAATTTCTCACTCTAGTCCAGATTTGGACAAAATCAAAGTCAATAAGGTCTAGGGAAATCTGGTAAAAATCGGGTGATCTAATGATGAATTTGATCACATGAGTAGATAACTAAGACGTTAAGAAATCCGTACAACTTTACAGAATTGAATTCGGGTGAGTAGAAGTACCGAAACTGATCTTAGCGTGAATGGGTAGTTTCGGAGTGTCGTTGGTTGAAGGTGTGTTGTGAAATAGGGGTATTGGAATTACTAAATTATCTCATTGTTCCATTCAAGCTGCTGTAGTGGGAATTTGTGCTGCCAGAGAGGGGCCATTGTAGTGGGGTGGTACTGCTGTGGCGGGACAGTCGTGATTTAAGTCGGAAATAAACCCCAAAAAATCTTTATTCTGCAATATTCGTTCTTGAGAGTAAGGAGATGAACCCCAAGAGATTCTTGACAGTTTTCCACCATTCTTAAGGCTAAAGGTAAGGTTTTAACTCCCTGGATCCATTTTTCGATCCGTAGATCATAATCAAATAGGTAATTATCAATGGGGGAGGGTTTTGATATGAGAATTGTTGACACCCAATTTTGGACCTCCACAATATATATTAATCATCGAGCTTCTTAAATTTCAAACGATTTGAGATAATTGACTTTATAAAAAAAAAAAAAAAAAATTAAATTAAATTATTTTAAATAGTTTTTCACTTTTTATAATTTTAAAATAATGTATAGGTTTTACATAATTGTGTATATAATTAGTATATTTTATGAATATTTGAAATTGTCTCAAAAGATTTTAGTTTTAGTTAAATATTTTGTCAATTGGTTTGGTTTAAGTAATAGTTTATATTTTTAAATTAATTAGTTTACAATTAAGTTAATTATTTTATTTTGTTAAGATTAAGAAGCTCGATAATTAATTTCTTATTAATTCATCTTATTTAACTTTAGCCGATTTCACCAATTAAATTCAAATTGGGTAAGTTTTAAACTTAAATTGATTAAGTTTGCAATCTAATTGGTCATTTGTCTAATTCAAATCCAACCATCTATTTCTCACCTCATTTCAACCCATTTAAAGGACCAACTTTGGGCCATTTTAATCCGGCCCAACAGCACAACCCTTTTTTTTTAAATTCTCAACCCACTGTTAATTCCATTTTCTTGTTTTCCAGCCCACTCCCTTTATTTCCAGCAGCCTACCATTCCAGCAATACATACATACATACAACGATTCAACAGCAATACCAAGACACACGACCCCACCTCCCCAACTTCATCTTCCTCACTGCAAACCCAGTACTGTTCCAGCAGTACATTTCCAGCACTTGCTAGCACGCGGAATTTGTCCTTGTGGCCGCGATATCATGCCACGTCGACGCCCAAGGACAATGCTTTGATCTGGAGCGCCAATTTACCCTTTCCTCTTCCGGAAAGGGTTGAAACTTCAGGGAAAATGTGTCTCTCCTAAAATGGTGAAATATTTTTGAATTTGAATTCGAAATGGGCCTTGTCTCATCCGGATTTTGATCCCTTTCCCCCCATTTGGAACCCTAATTTCTTCCCTATAAATACTTCATCTCCTTCACTGTGAAAGGGGGGGAGTCAAATACTTTTCTTTGAACTAAGCCAGAGAGTTGAAAAAGGAGAAGATTTTGAAGAAAAAAACAAATACGAAGACAACTTGAGCAGAAATATTTCAAAGACATACTAAGAACATATTTTGAAAGAGAAGAGATAATAGTTTCGGCGTTTTGGGTTCAAGTTTCTGCCCAGATTTTCGTTTGGTCGTTTGTATTCGAGTTTTCGTGGTAGGAATAGCGGCTCCTTGTTCGTTTTGTCTCAAATCGCTGCCCTCGAAAAGGTAAAATTCCCTATGAATCTTAGCGTACCGGAGATAATACTCTTTCCAGTAATGTCTTTAAGTTGTCCTTTGCTCTTTTTGTTTACTCTTGGGTCTTTTGAGAATTTCAGTGTGTATTTTAGGCAAGCATGTCTTCAAAATGTGTTGACAGTATGAGATTTTTTATTTTTTTTATATATATATATATATTAAGGGCCTTGGGTTCACTGTTCAGTGTGTTTGATTAGGCGTATTCTACTCTTGGTCTAGTGGTGTTTGTTTTTTTTTCCAATGATAATTTATGCATATTCCCTGCCTCTATTGATTCGAATAAATGTTGAGATGTGTTCCAGGTCGACCTTGTGATTTTAGTATAACCCAAACTCGTTTTAGAGGGCATACCTTAATTTTCGCTTGTGAGCCATACCTTCATTGAGGTTACTTCGAATTTGAATGTTGTTGTTTGTTTATTCGGTTTGGTTTCATGGTTATACGGCTTGATGCTTTATCTGTTCATTGTGCTTTAAGGTAGTTATGATCATCTCTAGACATGCTATTTCAACGTAGGTTTGGATTCAAATATTTTTGCCAGCTCTTGTACTTTGAAATCTATCGAATCTTGTTTATCAATCATGATTTGCATTGCCCCTGCTTGTTCCCATATTCTCCTTTTTATTACTCAAAAATAAAATAAAAATGGCAGACTGCTTTGCCTATTTCCATACTATTATGAAGTTAGTATTTTAGGCAGTATCATTGTGTGGTAAACTTTGTGTTTTGCTATATTTTGGCGCTCCGGTCTAACCCACTTATTTAAAAACTCTCTGGTGACTTGTCCTTAAATTTGCAACATCTCTTTAAGAGTCGTTAGGTGTGAAACCTTAGCATGTCTCCTCTAAAATTAGCATATTTATATCTTTATCAAGTCATAAGTGGGCAGTCCTTGTTTTGATATTTTATCTACTGATAGCTCTCTTGAATGTCATGCTTTCGAACAAAGTATAATCATCTCCTTGTTTACTTTTTTTTTAGTTATTCAAGAAACGACCCTTTAGCATTATTGATTGGTTTGTTTCAATTCTTACTCATTTAGGATCATTGTGACCTATTATCTTCATAAAAAATACGTTTTAGAATTATGATTTCTCCCTTAGTCCTTGACATGTGATTTGTAATAACAATCGCGTAGCTTATTTTGTCAAAAAAGCTTGTTCCCTACTTGTTCACTTTTCGAAAGATCAGTAGCTCTTCTCATTTTCTTATGTGTTCAATGATTTCTAATTTCTTATTCTTGTTTTTTTGTTGCATGTGGAATCTATCGGAGTTCATTGTGAACTCATATTATCATTCCCATTGCATTTTGAGAGAGAGCCGTAAAGGCTCAAATTCCTCCTTTTCGAGTCAACCGACCATTGAAAATTGATGAACAGGTTCCGAAGTAGAAGGAAGCAACAGATCGAGAAATTGAAAAGATTGGGCCCACTCTTAAATCCAAAATAAATTGTATTTTGTTGTTTGGGGTCTAAGCCCATTTATTTACTATACTTGTTAGTTCTTAGGACAGGTGGAAGAATTGGGCCTAAGGCCCAAAATGAGATTAGGCCCAAGTACTGACTCAGGCGGACAGAAAACTAGACTTGGGCCCATTCTTATTATTTATGTTTCTATATTTGCTCACTTATCATTATTTGCGTACTTGTCTGTTTAATTAGTTTTAAGGTTGTTACAATTTGATTTCCCAAAGGATAGCCATTCCAAATTAATTTTCTAAACAATTAAGTAAGAACTCATTTTTCTCGACTTTAAAACATATTTGCAAAGATAATTTACTTAATTAGTATTTTAACATTTCCCTTGAGATTATTTTAAACTTTCAAAAATTATTTACTCTTCCAACTTAATTAAGCATGTCTATATATTAGCCAAATAATTAATTGTCGGATAACTGCGCATTAGCGGGCATTTCGGGTGCTTTCAAACCCTTCCCGAAATGCTAATAAGAACCTCGAACCCCCTTTAAATATTTTCAATTGATTTCCTGTTTTAATCTATTGAAAATTAGTTTTCTTGATTTTTTTCTTAAAAATTAAGTGGCGACTCTTAAAACCAGTCCAAATTATATATTTTTCTTATAAAACAAGAATTATAATGGAAAAAGCCTTAATTTAGATATTAGGATCATGTGTTTGATCTAGGGTTGATAGGATTGTCGGTAATTCGGGTAATTAACTATTGTTTATTAATTTTCGTGTCATTATGATTGTTTGTAGACCAAGAACAAGCGGAACGAATCTGGAAAAGGAAGAATTAAGTTTCTTAAGGGATTCAAGCTTGTTTCGAGGTAGGTGATGGTTGTGATTTCATGATTGCGTGATATATGTTTGTTCTTGCTACAGTATAATACGTGTATGTATGCGAAAGTTGCACTGTTGATCACACTAATTGTATATGAGGATAGATGAATGATGAATGCCATGAATCATGACTTGATTGTATGATTTTGAGAATGTACTTTGTGATTGTGATTGTGGCTTGTTGAATGGATCGTGTGTTGTATTCTGACACACTAACTTGGATCGATTGCCACGTTTCGGCATAAATATTGGATCGGATATCACGTATCGGTAAGCTAACAGTTTGGGTTTGAGTTCTGTGAGAGTACCATTGACTTGACATAACTGTATATCTTGAGAATTGTGAAATTGTACGTTGTTCGTAAATAATATTGATATTGTATATGTTTGGTGTATGCATGTTATTATCATGTTGTAATGGCTTATGTATGTTGTAGTTATTGGGATAGTCATGTGATCCTACCAGTACACTGTGGTTGTGTACTGATACTGCTCTTGCTCTTTCTTTGTTGAGTACATGGCATCTTCAGACGGCTATTGACAGACCTCGCTTAGAAGATCAGTGATTGTTCGAATTCAAGGGTGAGCCAGTTCTTCTGAGCAGCCATGAGTTCTCTTTCTGTTTATGTCCACGTTCCGGACCTAGAATAGTTCTCTAGATTTCTTATGCTTAGTATAGGGTTGTACCCTTTCTTGTTTAGACTTATGGATCTTGTTAGAGTTTTGGTATTTTGAGTAAGTTGGTTAGCTAATTAGTATAAATGATTCTCCCATCAGAGGGTTAATGTGGGTGTCAATCACCACGGTCTGGGTCGTGACAATAACTTTTATAGAAGAGTGTCACCAAATTTATATTAGATAAAATATGCAATTCTAATTAACCATGGTTAAATAAAATGTGAGAATACAAATATTCAATATATGCATATATTGATTTAGCGTAAAGAACTGAACAAAGATAACTTATGGAACTATAATCAAAGAGACATTTAATGCAATAAATAGTCGAACGAGATGTGAAAGTGACGAGTAAGATGGGAGAGAGGCGAGAGAGGGTATATATAAATCATACCAATTGTTTACTTTATTTAATGTGGAGGTCAATGTAATAGTTGAGAAATAGAATAGTGTTTAGTTAACTGTAGTATCCTTGGCTACCTATTTGTTGACTTGTTTATATGTTGACGAGTATCAAGAACCCACATTATTATTCTTATATTCCCCTTTCTATATTTATCCTCTCATTATTGAATATTCTGAAGTCTACCAAAAGATAAAACCCTTTACATTATGCAAAATCTATTGTTATGTGTTTATAAATAGATCAAATTTATTTTTTGGTGTATTCTTTAAATTTCAAGCACTGCAACAAATCAATACTATTTTAATATCATTATATCAACTTATCAAATTTGAGCGCAACTATTTCAATTTCATTATATAAGCCATTTAAATTATTGGTCACGTTTTATTATTCTAACTTTATATTATATTTTTTTCATTGTTTACATTCTTACTTCATAAGGTTTGCATACATCCTACCTTTTCGAGACTTCACTTGTAGGATTACATTGAGTATTCTATAGTTATTCAATTTATATATGACAACTTAAAAAATCAAGACCTCGCTATGAAGTTTGGCTTTAGGCCCCCAAACTTGTTGAGACGGTATTGGCGGCAGTTAAGTTAATATCATTGCATCTAGAGTCGTTAGAACCTTTAACGATATTTATATACATTATAGATAATCATATTATATTATTATCGCTAAATATAATAACAATAATTATATTACTATGGTTAAATAATGGGGAAAAGCCTAAAATAGTCTCTTATCTTTGGGTTAAGACTCAAAATCATCCTTGTATTTTTACATGGAGTACTAATCCTCATGTTTGCAATATTATTGCCATTTTGGTCTTTTCCTAAACTTTTACGTATTTTTTCAATATTAATTTTGTACACAATTTTGTGTATGGACTATTCAATCGTTTTATATATATATATATTTAGTAGAAATAATAACTCTATGTGAGAGAAAGTGAGAAGAATAACACATTGTTTTGTTCAGTTGAAATATTATTGCAGCTAAACTAACAACCTACCTTTGATTCTCGAACTATATCAATTTATTGTTGAAATATGACATTGCAAGAAAATAATTTTATATACTATTGTACGTGAAATCGACGTGATGAACTTCTTGATTTTAATTTTAAAAAGACAAGTTTGACGGCGGCCCAAAAGTGATGAAACCACCGTCAAACTTATCTTTTTTATTATTAAAATCGAGAAAGTCATCACATTGATTTCATGTGCAATACTTCTTTTCTTACAACGTCATATGTGAACAATAAATTGATTTAGTTCGACACTCTTGGTTTCACTCTAACACTAAAGCAGTAGCTCTCGACCCACTTTCAAGCCTGGACAGATTTACTATTGTAATGTCACGGTGGCTCCACTCGAACCTTGAGGACATGATTCTTTTTTAGGGCGGGGGTATTGTTGTGAACCAAGCTGACTCCGTAAGGGCCTATGGGCTATTAGAGGCTTTTATTTGGGATCCAGGCCCAATAACCATTTGTTAAAACGGACTAGGAGTTAGAAGAAAGGTTATGCAAATTATGTCGAAGCTTTGGCATTCAGTTATCTCTCATCCCCTTACTCTGTTCTAGTATCTCATCCCCTTCTAGTTACTTTCTTCTATGTTAATCTATCCGTAATTAGTGTATTATTACTTTGTTGTGTAAAAAAGTCAGTTAATGGCCTGGTAAAATAGCAAGCCCAATGATTATGCATCATTGGTGAGGAACCATCTTCAGTGAGAGAAGTAGGAAAATCAGCTAATGACCGCAATGATTTTACGAAGCTAGCAAGACTTCTTCTGCTCTCCAAACTTGCATCAAATTTCAAATTCATGCATTGAGAACGGAAAGCAAACAGTCCCCTGGAGTTCTTCTCCCAATCCTTATTCCGAGTGTTCATTTCCAAGTGGGTGTAATTGTAATTAAATTGCAAAGAAGCAACAATTGTCCCAGGAAGATTAGAAAGCAAAATGGAAAAATGCACACACCATCGTCATCCTGGATCCCACACTTGAGTCATATAATTAACATACGCGATGAATCAAAACGTGTCAATAGATCCTAACAAAAGTAATGACTTAGTCTCATGTTCAAGAAGATACATGTATTCAAAGGACACAAATTTAATTTGTTGTTTCGGAGAGCCAGAATCCAAAGAAATTGATATAACATACCTCTCTAAAATATCTCTTTGGGGACTTACATGAAAATGTTGGATTTCGCTAATGTCAAGATCTATATCATCTTCATCAGACATTTCAATTTAATCATCTAATGGAGCCAAGGTGAATACCTTGGGGTAGTTATTTAACATTTTGTCGAACATCTTGTGCACATCAGTTTTGGTCGGGTATTCAGATTTCTCATCAAAGTTCTGACGCAATAACAAATTGGATATATCGCTCCTTTGTGGATGCACATGTGCAAGACATGGTGAAAGTATATCTAGCTCACTGAAACCTAGCGAAATAGCCTCAAAAGGACTTGGGTACTCAGTAACAGTGGGTACCTGCCAGAGATTGGCCAAACGACCTTCTTGTAATTTGATATGGTGTTTGCGGAAGCAAATAAACACTTTCGCAGCGAAGTGTTTCCAATCTACCAATTGTTTGTTCTGGAAAAGCCATTGGCACCACGTCAACGCTGCTCCGTCAAGATAAGACAAGGCGAGAGATAACTTGTGGTTTTCTGCAATTTCATAGAAGTCAAAGTACTGTTCAACTTGGGAAATCCATAACTCTGGATTATCGCCACATAATCGTTGAAATTCTAGTGTGCTAGGTTTACTCATCGGAAGTTTTCCAACCACCTCATGTAATATTGAACGAATTTCTGCGAGATCCTTCGACCAAGTGTCCTTCATGACCTTAATTGAATCTTTAATTGTTCGAACTATTTGGTCCTCCATTGAAGACCTCTGGATGAAAGCACCAATGAAACAAACCCAATTTTCAATACAAACACTGATATATATATTGTTATTGCTGAATACAAGTTACAACATATAATACACACGACAAAGTAATAACACACTAATTTCAGATAGATTAACATAGAAGAAGGTAACTAGAAGGGGATGAGATACTAGAACAAAGAAAGGGAATGAGAGATAACTGAAAGTCAAAGCTTCGACATAATTTGCATAACCGTTCTTCTAACTCCTAGTCCTTTTTAACAAATGGTTATTGGGCCTGGATCCCAAATAAAAGGCTCTAATAGCCTATAGGCCCTTACGGAGTCAGCTTGGTTCACAACAAGAGGCGGATCCAAGTCTCTAGGTGCTAAGTAAACTCATAGATTAATTTGTTTTTATGATTCAATTGAATATTCATCTTTTAGGTCTATATGCATTAATAAGATAAAAATTTATGTATATATAAAAACTAAAAATTTCTTGTGCAGGGGTTATGCTGATCTTCTTCGTGTCATTTCAATTTATCATATGTCCCGAAAGGGGCAAAAATTTATTGTTTTAATTTAGATGCTCTTGTTCAAAGTCGAACTCAAGACCAACAATAAATATTTTTTTTCTCACATAATATCTAAAAAATCTTATTAGCTTAGTTTGGTTTGTTATTTGAACTCTCACTTTATTGGTGATGCCGTTTCCTACCTAAGGATTCTTATGTGTTAAGTAAGGTCAAATTAAAGAGCAAGTTTATAATATCCCGTAACTAGAAAGAACTAGAAAGAAGTGAAAAAGTGGAAATAGTCATTTTTGAAAAGGATATAAAAATCTGGAAATTTTGTTAAGTATGTTAAGTTAGATTTTCGGTCAACTTCAAACGATCATAACTCGTAGATCAGGATGAGTTAGGTGTTTTTCCAAATATCGTAGGAAATATCTTGGAATAATCTTTCCAATGCCACTGAGTTTGTGCAATTCCAAGTTCGTATGAGTGAGATATGACCATTTGATGTTCGGTTGTTCAAATAAGGAAAGTCTAAAACCGAATTTTGGAAGAGTATTTTAGTCTTTTCCTTACCCAATTATTTTAATCCATTTTTAGGAGTTTAATTGGGGTTAAATCAGAATTTTTTCACTTTAGAAAATAGGAAATCTACTCTAGGGCTTGGAAAAAGGAGAAAAGAGGAGAAAGAAGGAGAAAAGGTAAGATTCGTCAAGAACGTTCAAGTTTGATTGTGGATTTCACCCAAGATTCAATCCTACGAGGTATATGAGATCACACAACATTGAGTTAGTTCACCCATGTGCCAAACATGTTTAATTCAGCGTATTTTCATCCTAAAAATATTGAGAATTTGATGTTCTTGAGTTGTATTCTTGAATAAGTTTCGTTCTTGAATTTGGGTTGAGGTTGAGAATTTCTTGAGAGTTTAATGTCGATTATTAGAATTGCTTTGAGTTAGATTCTTGTGTTTATGTTTTGGTTACCTGAATCTAAAGAAATATTGAGAAAAAATTCGAAATTAATTGAATTGAGGTCAGAAAATGAGTTGAAAAGTTTGACGAGTTCGCCTGGGAAGGGGCTGGTGCGCCGCGTGTTTACATCCCTACTCTATTCAAATAGAGCGAAACGTCATACTGACTCAAAAAATAATCAATTTTAAAAGAATTTTAAGAAAAAACGAATTTTAAAGGAGTCGCCTCCTAATTTTAGGAAAAATTAAGAAATCAATTAAGTAATTAACCTAAAAGAATGTCTACGAAACCATTAAATTCTAGGTAAGAGGTTCGAGTTATTTTGAAGGAAAGGTGTTAGACATCCTTCGAAATTCACAATCGTGGATCCCAACTGAATTCATTTTTTCAATTGAGGAGGAGATAAAATGATATACAAATATAATGAACATACAATATACACAAATAATAAAGTAAACAAGTAATATGAGAGCAACCTAATGTTTGCCTATCGTAAACAATATATACAATAATAAATAAAAAATTATAATTTGAATTTGACTGGAATAGCTTCAATGGGAAGCGACTCTGGGTTACCTGTAAACACACTTAGTAAAAGTATTAGTAATAAATAAATATGAATGAAAATAAATGAAATAAATAACTAAAAATAAAACCCGTCTTATTAACATGAAAGACCTTGAAAATCGACGGTAATTTCTTTATCGACAAATTTTTAACTACAAAATATATAAACTTAAACTAAATTTCCGTCTTTTAAAATGAAAAGGCCTCCAAAACCGACAAAGAGATTTTCTCATTGGCCATGTGAAT
The DNA here is from genome assembly GCA_029582685.1 of Solanum piurae. Classification (NCBI taxonomy): domain Eukaryota; kingdom Viridiplantae; phylum Streptophyta; class Magnoliopsida; order Solanales; family Solanaceae; genus Solanum; species Solanum piurae. Next base: position 10,914 of record JAJOOO010008875.1, read on the forward strand.
AGAATTATTTCAATAAAGTGATCACATGCTTCCGTGAAAGCTTCATTCAATATAACTAAATCAACAACTCATACATTTTAATTAGATATAAAGTTATATATTTACTAGTTTAAAATCTGTAAACATTAACACAAGCAAAAATGTAAAATAACAATGAACAAATAAGTAATTAAATACTAACTAACAACAAATTTTATGTGACCAAATATAATATTAATATCTATTAAATTAATAATCTGAGCACATATCACTACACGGTAAACAAATACTAATAAACTACTTAAGCTACTCATTGGCCCAAAATGATTTACAAACAATTAAGATGGATGGAAAATGGCTAAAAACAGTAGACAAAAATAAAGAAAGAAAAGACGCCGGAGATGACATTGAGCCATGTGTTCATAAGAAGATGCTACCAGTGAACAAATAAGATACACATATAATAAATAAACAAGGGAAAAGGCTCAAATATGCCATCGAACTTTCAGAAAAGGCTCATTTATGTCATTCGTTAAAAGTTTGGCTCATCTATGCCATTACCATTTAAGAAAAGGCTCATTCATGCCATTATTTTTTAACGGTGGTTTTGCAAAACCATTTTTTTACACGTGTCCAATTATAATTCGGCCACGTCATTATTATTTTTATAATAAAAAATTAAAATTCACACGTGGCCAATTATAATTCGGCCACGTCATTATTTTTTTATAATAAAAAATTAAAATTCTGAAATTTGATTTTTTATTATAAAAAATAATAATGACATGGCTGAATTATAATTGGCCAATTGTAAAAAATGGTTTTGCAAAATCACCATTAAAAAATAATGGCATGAACGAGCCTTTTCTTAAACGGTAATGTCATAGATGAGCTAAACTTTTAACGGATGACATAAATGAGCCTTTTTCTGAAAGTTTGATGACATATTTGAGCCTTTTCCCAATAAACAATGCAAAGTAAATAAATAAACGACAGAAATAAATTCAAAGAAGAAGAAATAGGTCACCGAGGTTGTTTTTCGGCCAGATCTGATTTGATGCTCGAACACCTGTAAAACAAAGAAATCGTGAAGGAAAAAAGGAAAACGGAATTGATGGAGTTTTTGGTTGGGGGTTGTTTGGAATTTGGTGGTGATGGAGGTGTTTTTTCGGTGGGTTTCCGGTGGTTTGGAGCTTGAGAGCTCACTGGAAACGATGGAGAAAATGAGAGAGCAGCGTGGGTTGGGGTCTGGTTTCGTTGTTGTTTTGCTGTAGCAGCGAAAGGGAGAAAGGGAAAGGGGTTTTGGGTCTGGTTTCGTTGTTGTTTCAGCTGGGTATTGGGTTGTTGTTGATGGTGTTCTGGCGGCAGTTTTGGAGTGGGGATTTGGTGGTGGTGGAAGCTGTTGAGTTGTTTGGTCGGAAAAGAGGTGGGGTTTCACCGGAAATGACAAAGTTAGAGTAGACAGAAGGGGGTCTTGGATCTGGTTTGGAGAAGAAACACGAGGGGAAAAATGGGTGTTTTAGGGCTGTCACAGCTTGGTCAGAATCCGGGTGATGGTGATCGAAAAATTAATCAATAGCGAAACCCTTTTTGTGAATTCAAATATGTAAATTTTACAACCCTATTCTAAAAAATAAATTCACCACCCCCCATTTTTTACCTAATCAATAACTTAAATAGGAAAATAATTATGCAATGGACTCAAATTGTGGGTTTGGAATTGTGGTCCAAAATCATCGGTCAATCTGTGTATATAAATTTTATTCGTATTTGAATAATATTCTAGATTGTGCAAAATATCAAAATGAATATTAACAAATATAAAAAATTAAATGAATCTTAAAAAAAATATAATGAACGTGACTAATGACATGAAAAAAATGCAATTTTAAAATTAACTGATAAAAAATTCTAAATTTTGATAAATTAGAATAGTTATTGATAAACTTATTTAAAATTATAAATGAATTGTTTTGAACTATTAACTAAATAAAACATAAAAGTTACGAATTTTAAAAATGTTAGGCTAAAATTGGGCGTCAACACCGCACCCTCGTAGCGCCAGAGGGGTTGGGGTGGCGCGGTTGCAATGCGCCCGAAATGAGCCCTAGTAACTTGGGGCTGGCGCGGCGCGCCAGGGACGCGCCCGGATCGTCGTTTTCCACCCATTTTTCATCATTTAGCCCATTTAAGATCTCTTAAAGTGTACTAACACTTCCCATTGATTCTAACTACTCTAAATGACTTCTAAGCATCTAGAAATCATCCAGAATCATAACCTTGAATATGTTATGAATCCATAAATTCAAGTTCAAGAAAAGTTAAGAGCAAGTCTAGGAAGTTCTTAGAATCCTTTCAAGAAGTCTTTTGTAAATGCTTTTAACTTTGTTTTAAGACTTGATGTTCAAGTTGAGTTAAGAGTAAAGAGTAAAGATTGAAATTCATTTCTTCAAAAGTATATGAGAACTATGTATTCCCAAACGGTTTAAAATATTTTCACATTTAAACAAGAAAAGGAAACCTTGATTTCCAAAGAGCCGTTGAGCTAGTTTTCAAAAAAGAGTAAACACTTTCATAATTAAGCAAGAGAGTAAACTTTGAGTTCCAAGATAGCCGTTGAATTAAGTTTTTGAGCAATTATCTCAAATCACAGAAAGAAGTATGTTTTTAAACATAAGAGCTAGTATCATATTTTTGGGAGTAGTATTGAACACCGATATGGGGGAGAGTTCAGACAACTCACAGCCTCCATACACCATGTAACTATCATGGGTAGAAAAGGGTCATACTTTTTAGATAATTCCTTTAGTGCTTTTAGCATAGACTTGTGGATCCACTTAGTAGTTCAGGTTCTATACCCTCGGCAAGGACGGCCCTGGCAGCGTGAGGAAAAATGTTATATCATCACAATAGCTCTTAAGTGATGGTTGTCGATTATAGATACTCCTATATAAGTAATTGTATTCTTATATACACAGTTTATTGTACTTTTACATACATTTCAGAGTTATATGTATCTTTGCATACACACATAGTTGATATCATGTTTTTAAACAACTTTTCTTTATATTGCACTTGTTTTAAATTGGTTTATATTGAAATGAGTTCAGTTATGTTGAGTTGAGTTGAGCCAGGTAAGTTCTTCGGTTCCTTTGAAGCTTATGTCTTGTTTTAGAATTCCCCTCGCATACTCGTACATTCAATGTACTGATGTCATTTGGCCTGCATCTTATTATAATGCAGACACAGGTAACCAGAATCAACATCCAGCACATCGTTGATCCAGTTGAGCACTCAGAGTCTTGTGGTGAGCCTTCTTGCTTACGGAGGATCTCTTTTATTGCTTTCAATTTTATTATTAGTTCATTAGGATATCGTGGGTCTTGTCCAGACATCCATCTCAGTTGTTTAGAGGCTTCATAGACAGTCAGATGTTAGTTCTTTAGTCTTTTCATTGTCATTATCTTATGTTGAGACTTGAGTTTGCCTTAATGGCCAGTGGATTGTTAATTTATAACATTCCAATTTATTACATAGATTTATCTTTGTTGAGTAAAGTCTTCCGCTGAGTAAGTAAGTCAGGCTAAGGATTCACTTGGGGCCACCAATAGTTCTCGAGTGCCAGTCCCGCCCAGGGTGTAGGCTCGGGGCGTGAAAAACTTGGTATCAGAGTACAGAGTTCAAGAGTCCATGGGAGTATATGAAGCCATGTCTTTAGAGTCCTAGTTATCGGTGTGAAGGGCGTGCCACATCTATAATTAGGAGGCTGCAACACTTAGGAAATTATCTCACTTCTTTCACACTCATTTCATGCATTGGAGTGTATCTCTAAAAAGTTTCCTTTTAACTCATTCTTACGCATGTCTTTCAGATCATGCCTCTACGAAGTGTTGTTCGAGTTTCCCCGGCTAGAAGGAATATTGAACCATAGGAACAAGGGGTACCTAATGCATCGGACGTGCAACCCCAAAGAGAGGTCACCAATACTGAGTTTCGTGAGGCTATCCAGATGTTAAGCAAGATGTGAGTAATCAGGTTGGGCAACAAAGAGGAGCTCGATAAGAAGAGGCTGACACTCCGAGGATCCACAAATTCTTGAGGATGAACCCTCCAAGTTTCACTGGTTCAAGCACTACTGAAGATCCAGAGAACTTCAAAAGGTATTTGATGTCATGCACATTACTGATACTAAGAGGGTGGAACTAGTTGCATACTAAATGAAAGGTGTAGCTAGTATTTGGTTCGATTAATGGAAGAAAAACCGAGCTGAGGATGCACCACCTACAAGTTGGGCTTGTTTTGAGGAGGCCTTCTTAGGGTGTTTCTTTCTCCGAGAACTGAAAGAGGCTAAGGTACGAGAGTTCCTCACGCGTAAGCAAGATTCTTTGAGCATTCATGAGTATAGTGTGAGGTTCACTCAACTATCCTGTTATGCTCCAGAGATGGTTACAGATATAAGGAGTAGAATGAGTTTATTTGTTGCTGGACTGTCTCGTCTGTCGAGTAAGGAAGGTAAGGCTGCAATGCTAATAGGTGACATGGATATAACAAGGTTGATGGTTTATGTGCAGCAGGTTGAGGAAGAGAAGTTGAGGGATAGAGAAGAGTTTAAGAACAAGAGAGCTAAGACAGGGAACGATTCCGAGCAACATAAGAGTAATGCCAACCGGTCATCCTTCCAACATAAACATAAGAGACCTGCTCCATCATTTGCTAGTGCACCTGCACCAAAGAACAAAAGTGAGTACAATAGTTAGAATTTCAGAGCCAAACCTGCCTATTCTCAGGGTAGTATGCTCAAGGGGGTAGTAAGCCTCCTGCATGCGCTAAGTGTGGTAGGAACCACTCAAGTACTTGTCGTGAGGGCTCAACTGGTTGTTTCAAGTGTGGCTAGAATGGTCACTTCATGCGAGAGTGTCCAAAGAACAAGCAGGGTAATGGTAATGGGGGCAATAAAGCCCAGTCTTCTTTAGTTGCTCCACCAGACAGAACTGCACCTAGAGGAGCTACTTCAGGTAATGGTGGAGGATCAAACCGCCTATATGCTATCACCAGTCGCCAAGAGCAAGAGGATTCGCCAAATATTGTCACTGGTATGATCCAAGTCTTTAACTATAATATTTATTCTTTGCTAGACCCATGAGCGAGTTTATCCTTTGTAACTCCGTATGTTGCGATGAATTTTGATGTTATTCATAAGCAACTTAGTGAACCTTTTAGTGTTTCTACACCTGTCGGTGAGTCTATTCTGGTAGAGAGAGTCTATCGTGATTGTTCTATTTCCGTCAATCATAAAAGTACCATGGCTGATTTAATTGAGTTAGACATGGTAGATTTTGATGTCATTTTGGGTATGGACTGGCTTCATGCCTGTTATGCCTCAATTGATTGTAGAACTCGAGTTGTCAAGTTTCAGTTTCCAAATGAGTCAGTCTTAGAGTGGAAAAATAGTTCAGCAGTGCCTAAGGGCCGCTTCATTTCATACCTTAAGGCAATGAAGTTAGTTTATAAGGGGTGTGTCTATCACTTAGTCCGAGTTAATGACTCTAGTGTTGAGATACCTCATATTCAGTCAGTTTCAGTAGTAAAAGAGTTTCCAGAAGTCTTTCCCGATAATTTTCCTGGAGTCCCTCCTGAGAGAGAGATAGACTTCGATATAGATGTTCTCCCAGATACTCGTCCTATATCTATTCCGCCATCTAGAATGGCACCAGCAGAGTAAAAAAAGCTTAAATAACAGTTGAAATATCTCATTGATAATAGATTTATTCGACCAAGTGTCTCACCATGGGGTGCTCCGGTCTTATTTGTTAGGAAGAATGATGGTTCCCTTAGGATGTGTATGGATTACCGTCAGTTAAACAAGGTTACCATCAAGAACAAATATCCTCTCTTGAGAATTGATGATCTTTTGTATCAACTTCAGGGTGCCACCTATTTCCCTAAGATAGATCTCAGATCTGGCAACCATCAGTTAAAAGTAAGGGAATGTGATATTCCAAAGACAACTTTCAGAAACCGTTATGGTCATTATGAGTTTTTGGTCATGTCCTTTGGTTTGACCAATGCGCCTGCATCATTCACGGACCTTATGAATAGAGTATTCAAACCTTATTTAGATATGTTTGTTATCGTCTTCATTGATGACATACTAATCTATTCAAGGAATGAAGAAGATCATGCTAGTCATCTCAGAATAGTTCTCCAGACTTTAAAAGATAGAGAGTTGTATGCCAAGTTCTCTAAGTGTGAGTTTTGGCTGGAGTCTGTGGCATTCATAGGCCATATTATGTCTGGAGAGAGTGAATTAAAGTTGATACTCAGAAAATTAAGGCACTGCAGAATTGGCCTAGACCCACATCTCCAATTGATATTAAGAGTTTCTTAGGTTTGGCTGGCTATTATAGAAGGTTGGTAGAGGGGTTTTCATCTATTTCATCCCCTTTGACCAAGTTAACTCAGAAGACAATGAAGTTTTAATGGTCTAAAGCTTGTGAGAAAAACTTTCAGGAATTGAAAAAGAGGTTGACTACTGCCCTAGTTTTGACCTTACCAGAAGGTACGCAAGGCTTTATTGTCTATTGTGATGCGTCTAGAGTTGGTTTGGGTTGCGTGTTAATGCCGAATTACAAGGTTATAGCTTATGCCTCCAGACAGTTGAAAGTTCATGAGAAGAACTACCCAACCCGTGGTTTAGAATTGGCTGACATAGTATTTGCTTTGAAAATATGGCGACATTATCTTTATAGTGTTCATGTGGATGTGCTCACCGATCACAAGAGCCTTCAGTATGTGTTTACTCAGAAAGAGCTTAATCTCAGAAAAATGAGGTGGTTAGAATTACTCAAGGATTATGACATTCGTATTCTTTACCACCCAGGTAAGGCTAATGTTGTTGTTGATGCTTTAAGCATGTTGTCTATAGGTAGTACCGCCCATTTTGAGGAGAATAAAAGAGAGTTTGCGAAAGATGTGCATAGACTTGCACGTATGGGAGTCCGACTAATGGATTCCACAGAAGGAGGAGTGGTGGTGATGAATAAGGCTGAATTATCATTAGTGTCAGAAGTAAATGAGAAACAAGACCCTATTTTGCTTGAATTGAAGGCAAATGTTCATAAGCAAAAAGTAATGGCTTTGAACAAGGGGGAGATGGTGTATTGAGGTATCAAAGTAGATTGTATGTGCTAAGGGTGGATGAACTCCAAGAGAGGATCATGGAGGAAGCTCATAGCTCCAGATATTCCATCCATCCGGGTTCCACAAAGATGTATTGTGATTTGAGAGAAGTTTATTGGTGGAGTAGTATGAAGAAGGGCATTGCAGAATTTGTTGCTAAGTGTTCGAATCGCTAACAAGTTAAAGTAGAGCACCAAAAGCCAGGCGGTATGACTCAGAATATAGAACTTCCAGAATGGAAGTGGGAGATGATTAATATGGATTTCATCACATGTTTAGCAAGGTCTTGCAGGCAACATGATTCTATTTGGGTGATTGTTGATAGAATGACAAAATCAGCCCACTTTTTGTCGGTAAAGAGTACTACCCATTCAACAGAAGATTATGCTACGTTGTATCTTCAAGAGGTGGTAAGATTTCATGGGGTTCCGGTCTCCATTATTTCAGACAAAGGTGCACAATTTACTGCGCAATTTTGGAAATCAATCCAAAAAGGCTTGGGTTCGAAGGTGAACTTAAGTACTGTCTTTCATCCTCAGACAGATGGGCAAGCAGAGCGCACTATTCAGACCTTAGAGGATTTGATGAGGGCTTGTGTGATTAATTTCAAAGGTAATTGGAATAATCACCTACCTCTCATCAGTTCGCTTATAATAATAGTTATCACTCTAGTATCCAAATGGCTCCTTATAAAGCTCTCTATGGGAGAAGATGCAGATCTCTTATTGGATGGTTTGAAGTTGGTGAAGCAGGGTTGATAAGACCATATTTAGTTCATCAAGTTATATAGAAGGTGAAAGTGATTCAAGAGAGGTTGAAAACGGCGCAGAGTCGTTAGAAATCCTACACCGATGTTAGGAGAAGGGAGTTAGAGTTTGAAGTAGATGATTAGGTATACTTGAAAGTTTCACCCATGAAAGGTGTTATGAGATTTGGCAAGAAGGGGAAACTTAGTCCCCGATATATTGGCCCTTACAGAATATCAAAAATGGTAGGTAATGTAGCTTATGAGTTGGAACTACCAAAAGAGTTAGCCGCGGTTCATCCGATTTTTCACATCTCCATGTTGAAGAAGTGCATGGGCGATCCTTCATTGATCATACCAACTGAAGATATTGGGATCAAGGATAGCTTATCTTATGAAGAGATTCCGGTCCAGATTCTAGATTGCCAAGTTCGCAAGTTGAGGACTAAGGAAGTAGTATCAGTCAAAGTACTTTGGAGGAACCAATTTGTTGAGGAAGCTACTTGGGAAGCTGGGGAGGATATGAAGAAGAGATATCCATACCTCTTCGAATCCGGAGAAGTTCTAAATTAAGGTACTAATCCTTTTCTGGGCATTTTAATTATAATTTGGCATGTTGTAATTGCATTATGCTTGTTGGGTGGTTGAACTGCAAATTTGATGTTACGCCCTTAGCCTAGTAAGAGTAATCTCATTCGAGGACGAATGTTTCCAAGGGGGATATATTGTAACACCCGTAACTAGAAAGAACTAGAAAGAAGTGAAAAAATGGAAATAGTCATTTTTGGAAAGAATATAAAAATCTGGAAAATTTGTTAAGTATGTTAAGTTGGATTTTTGGTCAACTTCAAACGATCATAACTCCTAGCTCATGATGATTTAAGTGTGTTTCCAGATATTGTAGGAAATATCTTGGAATAATCTTTCCAATGCCACCGAGTTTGTGCGATTCCGAGTTCGTATGAGTGAGATATGACCATTTGAAGTTGGGCTGTTCAAATAACGAAAGTCTGAAACCGGATTTTTGAAGGGTATTTTAGTCTATTCCTAACCCAATTATTTTAATCTGTTTTTAGCAGTTTAATTAGGGTCAAATCAGAATTTGGTCAGTTTAGAAAATTGGAAATCTATGCTAGGGCTTGGAGAAAGGATAAAAGAAGAGAAAGAAGGAGAAAAGGCAAGATTCGTCAAGAACGTTCAAGTTTGATTGTGGATTTCGCCAAGGATTCAATGCTACGAGATATGTGAGATCACACAACGTTGGGTTAGTTCACCCACGTTCCAAACATGTTTAATTCTGCGTATTTTCGTCCTAAAAAGATTGAGAATTTGATGTTCTTGAGTTGTATTCTTGAATAAGTTTCGTTTTTGAATTTGGGTTGAGATTGAGAAGTTCTTGAGAGTTTATGTCAATTATTAGAGATACTTTCAGTTAGATTCTCATGTTTATGTTTGGGTACCTGAATCTAAAGAGATATTGAGAAAAAGATTCGAAATTAATCGAATTAAGGTCAGAAAATGAGTTGAAAAGTTCATTGGGTTTGCCTGGGAAGAGGCTGGCGCGACGCGCCCCCGTAGCGCCAGAGGGACTAGGGTGGCGCACCGACAGTGCGCCCAAATTGATCCCCAGTAACTTGGGGCAGGCGTGGCGTGCCAGGGACACGCCCGGATTGCCGTTTCCCACCCATTTTTCGTTGTTTAGCCCATTTAAGTCCTGTTAAAGTGTACTAACATTTTCCATTGATTCTAACTACTCTAAATGACTTCTAAACATTTGGAAATCATCCAGAAACATGAATCATAACCTTGAATCCATAAATTCAAGTTCAAGGAAAGTTAAGAGCCAAGTCTAGGAAGTTCTTAGAGTCCTTTCAAGAAGTCTTTTGCAAATGGTTTTAACTTTGTTTTAAGAGTTAAAGTTCAAGTTGAGTAAAGAGTAAAGATTGTTCATTTCTTCAAAAGTATATGGGAGTATGTATTCCCAAAGGGTTTAAAATATTTTCACATTTAAACAAGAAAAGGAAACCTTGATTTCCAAAGAGCCTTTGAGCTTGTTTTCAGTAAAGAGTAAACGCTTTCATAATTAAGCAAGAGGGGAAACTTTGATTTCCAAGATAACCTTTGAGCTAAGTTTTTGAGAAATTATCTCAAATCACAGAAAGAAGTATGTTTTTAAACATAAGAGCTAGTATCATATTTTTGGGAGTAGTATTGAACACCGATATGGTGGAGAGTTCAGAAAACTCACAGCCTCCATAAACCATGTAGCCATCATGGGTAGAAAAGGGTCATACTTTTTAGATGATTCCTTTAGTGCTTTTTAGCATAGACTAGTGGATCCACTTAGTAGTTCAGGTTCTATACCCTCGGCAAGGTATAGGACGACCCTGGCAGCGTGAGGCAAAACATTGTATCATCACAATAGCTCTTAAGTGATGGTTATCGGTTAGAGAAACCCTCACAGAAGTAATTGTATTCGTATATACACAGTTTATTGTATTTTTACATACATTTCAGAGTTATATGTATCTTTGCATACACACAGAGTTGACATCATATTTTTAAACAACTTTTCTTTATATTGCACTTGTTTTAAACTGCTTTATATTGAAATGAGTTCAGTTATGTTGAGTTGAGTTGAGTTGAGCCAGGTAAGTTTTTCAGTTTCTTTCAAGCTTATGTGTTGTTTTAGAATTCCCCTCGCATACTTGTACATTCAATGTACTGATGCCATTTGGCCTGCATTTTATTATGATGCAGACACAGGTAACTAGGATCAACATCCAGTGCATCGTTGATCCAGTTGAGCATTCAGAGTCTTGTGGTGAACCTTCTTGCTTCTGTAGGATCCCTTTTATTGCTTTCAATTTTATTATTAGTTTATTCGGATGTCGTGGTTCATGTCCTGACATCCATCTCATATGTTTAGAGGCTTCATAGACAATCAAATGTTAGTTCTTTAGTCTTTTCATTGTCATTATCTTATGTTGAGACTTGAGCTTGCCTTAATGGCCAGTTGAATGTTCCTTTATAGCATTCCAGTTTATTACATAGATTTATTGTAACATCTCGCAATTTGAAATAAGTAGGAAAAAGCTAATAATTGAAAATAGTCATTTTTGGAAAAGAATGAAAATCTAGGAATCTGTTTAAGTTAGGAAAAGATGAGTTTTGGTCAACTTCAAACGACCATTACTCCCAGTTCAAGATGAGTTAGGTGTGCTTCAAGATATGTTTTGGAATCTCTTAGAATGATCTTTTCAACGGCGCCGAGTTTGCATGATTCCGAGTTCGTATGAGTAAGTTATGCCTTTTGAAATTTGGGCTGTTGGATTAATGAAAGTCTAATCCTGATTTTGGAAGGGTAATTTAGTCTTTTCCTTACTTAATTATTCTAATTCATTTTTAGGAGTTTAATTAGGGTAAAATCAGATTTTAGTCAGTTTAGAAAAGTTGAATTCACGCTAGGGCTTGGAGAAAGGAGAAAAAGGATTAAAGAGAAGAAAGTCCAAGATTCGTCAAGAGCGTTCAAGAATCGCTTGTGGATTTCGTCAAGGGGTGACCCCTATGAGGTATGTGAGAATACATAGCGTTGTGTTAGTTCACCCACGCGCCAAGCATGATTTAATTCAGCGAATTTAAGTCTTTGAAAGTTTAGAAATTGAGTTCTTGATTAACATTGGTGAAGGTTTCATTTGATTTCTTGTGGGTTGTGTTGTTGAAGTTTTCTTGCAATTTGATTCATGTTTCCGTGTGTAATTTTGGTTTAAATCTATCATATATTGAGGGTATAAATGATTCTAAGCATCTGGGTAAAGAACTATTGAAGTTTAGAGGGTTTAGAGTTGAAAAACAAAGAAGAAAAGTTGTCAAACACCTGGGGAAGGGGGTGGGGCGTTGCGCCAGCCAGCGCGCCCCAAAGCAGCCTCTGAATGTGGGGCTCTGGGGTGACGCGCCAGCCAGAGCGCCCCAACTTGCCCTTTGAATTTTGAGTGCTGGCGCCCCGCGCCTCTCAGAGCGCCATGGACGCCAGTTCTCCCCATTCCTCCCCTATCTTTTCGTACTAGTTCCTTAGTGATGTACCTATGTTTTCTAGTTGATTCCAACACTCTATGGTACGTCTAAAAATCATGAAATCATCCATAAACATGAGATCATGAGCCTTGAATCCATACTTCAATTCAAGAAAAGTTAAGAGTCAAGTCTAGAAGTTAAGAAGCAAGTCAAGAGAAGTTTATAAAGTTTTGAAAAGTCTTTCACAAACGTTTTAACTTTGTTTTAAGACTTAAAGTTCAAGTTAAGCAAAGAGTAAAGTTTGAAGTGCATTTCTTTGAAAGAGTATATCAGGACTATGTATTCCCAAAGAGTAAATGTTTTCACATTAAAACAAGAAAGGAAACTGAGATTTTCAAAAGAGCCTTTGAGCTAGTTTTCAGTAAAGAGTAAGAGTAAAGTTCATTCTTTAAAGATTATACGGGAACTATGTATTCCCAAGAGTTAAAATGTTTTCACATTTGAGCAAGAAAGGAAAGTGAGATTTCCAAGAGAGCTTTTAAGCTAAGATTTTGAGTAATTATCTCAAACTAAAGAAAGAGTTTTGTTTTTACAAACATATGAGCTAAAGTATATTTTGGGAGTAGTATTGAGCACCGATATGGGGACGAGCTTGAGTTCAGATAACTCACGTCTCCATAAACCATGTAGCCATCATAGGTAGTAAAGAATCATACTTTTTAGATGACTCCTTAAGATTCTTTTAGCATAGACTAGTGGATCCACTAAGTTAAACGTTCTATATGACGGCATAGTATAAGACAGTTCTGGCAGCGTGGGCAAGACGTTGTATCACCACTTAGGCTCATAGTTGTGGTTGTTAGTTAAAGAAACTCCCACAGAAACTATATTACTTTATTATATGAGTAAAGTTGAGTTTGTTATTGCATTTTCTTTAACGAACTAAGTTATTTTCTACAGTTTAAATGGTTTGTATAAATTGCACTATCATTGTTGTTTTACACTGCATTTTGAGTTGAGTTATTCAGGAGTTGAGTAAAGCCAAGGTAAGTGTTTCTTTCAGATTCTTTGCAAGCTTAAGTTATGTTTAGCATTCCAACTCGCATACTCGTACATTCAATGTATTGATGCCAGTTGGCATGCATCTTATTATGATGCAGACGTAGGTAATCCGGATCAGCATCCAGCGCTTCGTTGATCCAGTTGAGCACTAATAGTCTTGTGGTGAGCCTTCTTGCTTTCCGAATGATCCTTTTTTATTGCTTTTCAGTATTTAGTTCATTAGGATGTCGTGGGTCTTGTCCCGACATCCATCTCAGTTATTAGAGGCTTCATAGATAGACAGTCAGTTAGTTCATTGTCTTTATTTGGTTATTGACTTATGTTCAGTTTTGAGTTGCCATTTTGGCTAAGTTATATGTTTATTTCTAAAACATTATGAGTTTAGTTTGAGACAGTTGAATTATCTTGCATTTGAGTTCTTTTCTTAATGTTTAAAGTCTTTCACTGAGTAAGTAAGTTAGGCCAAGGGTTCGCTTGGTGCCAACAATGGTTCTCGAGTGCCACCGCCTAGGATGTAGGCTCGGGGTGTGACATTTATCTTTGTTGAGTTAAGTCTTCCGCTGAGTAAGTAACCCAGGCCAAGGGTTCGCTTGGGGCCAACAATGGTTCTCGAGTGCCAGTGTAGGCTCGGGGCGTGACAACGTTAATATATATTATGTCTAAGAGATGAGTGAAATTTCAATATGCATACACATAATACATTTACGTATGTTATATAAAGATGTTTTATAAATGTAGGATTAAAAATAGCAAGGGTAAAATAGACTTTGCAGATGATAAAGGGGAGAGAGTAACTATTTATCAAAATTGAGAAGGGAGTTTAATTTTTAAATCAAATTTAAAAACATAAATGATTTTCACCCTAAAGAAATGCCAACTACTAAGAAATAAAAGAAAAGTCAAAGACTAATAAATTGAATTAATAAAAAAATACTTGTTATTTGATACTTGGGATAAGATACAAGTATCTCTTAGACTATGACCGAGATCACAAAGACACACCTTAACTAAACTAAGGTCATATTACCCCCTGAACTTATTTCTTTTGTAATTATGTACACCTTCTTAGCCTACATGGCATCCAAATATCTCCCACACTCCTCTACTAAGTGGAGTCACGAAGTGTGCCACGTAAGCCAAAAGACGTACAAAATTATAAAAGAAATGAGTTTAGAAGAGTAATAAGACCTTAGTTTAGTTAAGGTGTGTCTCTGGAATTTCGGTCATACTCTGGGGCGCGATCCAAATTTAGTCGGGTTTCAATACGAAATAAGCTATGAAAGTAAAAGATTACAACTCTATAATCGATAATACAAACAAACTAAACTCGAGAACTAGAAAGCATAAGCATATGAAACAAGTTCTTCAATTTTAATTTGTTTCTTTGTTTTAATTTATTTGTGTGGTCTTGACTTGATGTACAATTTAAGGAAATAAAGAATTTTTTTGAATCTCGTGATCTTAAACTTGTCACGTGAAAAGTTAAAATTTAAAAACTGTCAAAAAAGAAAAGAACAATTCTTTTTTCAAATGGATTAAAAAAAAATAAGACAAACAAATTAAAATAAATGAATATTATATTTACCAAGATGAGTTGTGGTAGAATGAGTGAGATCCCTCCGTCTTTAAAAGAAGTCTTAGGTTCAAGCTCTAAACAAATATGAAAAAAAAAATCTAATTAGAAGCGTCTTTCTCAAAAATGGACTCTGCAATATACAAATCTATAATAATCAGATTTTTAATACATGTTATTAAACATTGAGTAAGAAATCAGAAAAGGAAAACAAAACTACTCTATTAAAATTACAAATTGCAAGTCAGATAAGTGTTAGGAAACTTCAGCATATAAAATATTCGCTTTTTATTAAAAATAATTATTTATAAATTAAAAAATAACCACACTGTCCGTCGTTTTAATTTATTTTATTTTATTAATTAGTTTTTAAAAAAAGCGACGGACGGCATCTCTTAGTCCGTCGCTTTTTGGTCAAAATATCTAGTCAAACATTTTTAAAAAGTGATGGACAGCGTCTCTTAGTCCGTCGCTTTTTAATTATTTTTAATTTTTTTAAAAAAAGCGACGGACGGCATCGCTTAGTCCGTCGCTTTTTTCCGCAGATTTTTGCTAATTTATTATTTTATATAGATAGTGACGCAGTCTGTCGCTTTTTATTAAAAATAATTATTTATTAATTTAAAAAAAGTCACGCCGTCCGTCGCTTTTTATTAATTTTAATTGTTTAATTACTTTTTGAATTAGCAACGGACAACATCTTTATGTTCGTCGCTTCTTGGTCAAAATATCTGGTCAAATATTTTAAGAAAGCGACGGACAATGTCTCTTAATCTGTCGCTTTTTTGTCAAAATGTTGGTCAAACATTTATAAAAAAAAAGCGACGGACATACGTTGTCCGTTGCTTTTTTAAGAATATATGCACTAGCAGATGATATTTTCCCCATTTTTCCATATAAAAAAAAAATTGAGAAATATTTTGATTTAATTCTATTTAAATCGTCTTCCGTAGAATGGTTTTGTGTAAAATAAAAAACAAAAAAAATTATAATAACGACTTTAGATGTCGGTAAAATTAAATAGTATGTAATAAATTAATATTTTCAATTAACTTTAAATAAATCGTCCTCCGAATGACAGTTTTATATAATTTAAAAAATAATTTAATATAAAATACCGACCTCCCGATGTCAATATTATTTAATTAACATGATTACTTTTTATTTATCTTAAAATT
>JAJOOO010008876.1:0-24250 GCA_029582685.1 Solanum piurae
TGAGAGCTAAAAAAAGAACCCAGGTGTTTTCTTGACAGCTTTTCACCATTCTTGAGGCTAAAGGTAAGGTTTCGCTCCCCAAATCCATTTTTTGATCCGTAGAACTTAGTCTCTTGGGTAATTATCGATGGGAGAGGGTTTTGATCTAGGATTTATGGTGCAAGAAGACCTAATCTGAGTATGGTGATCAAGGGTTTGGCCTAGGATTAATATTGTTGGTTATAATCCGGGTAATTAGGTCTCGTTTATTAATCCTTACGTTAATTAATTATTTGTAGACCAAGAACAAGTGGAAAGAATCCAGAAAGGGAAGAATCAAGTTTCTTAGGGGATTCAAGCTTTGTTCGAGGTAGGTGATGATTGTGATTTTATGTTTGTATGATATATGTTTGTAATTGCTTCATTGTATTGCATGTATGTATGTATGCGAATGTTGCATTATTGATCACACCTTATGTAAATGAGTATGAACAAATAACTATATGCCATGAATCACCTCTTAATTGTATGATTGTGAAGAATGTACATTGTGATTGTGATTGTGGTATGTTAAATGAAGCGGGTGTCATGTTCCGACACACTAACTGGGATCGGATGTCACGTACCGACATAAATATTACAATGGGTGTCATGATCCGACACACTAACTTGGAACGGGTGCCACGATCTGGTACACTAATTGTTTGGGTATGGGTTCCGTGAGAGGACCAATGACTTGTTATATTGATGTAATTGAGAATGTGGAATTGCACGTTGTTCATAAGTGATATTTGATATTGTGTATGTTCGGTGTATACATGTTCATGGTGTTGTAATTACTTGCTTATATTGCATTTATTGGGATAGTCGTGTGATCGTACCAGTACACTATGGTTGTGTACTAATATTGCACTTGCTCTTTCTTTGTTGAGTACAGGGCATCTTCAAGCAGCTATTGACAGACTTCGTTTAGCAGATTAGTGATCGTCATCGAATTCAAGGGTGAGCCAGATCTTCTGGGTTGCCTTGAGTTCTCTTTTTGTTTAGTCCATCTTTTCGTACTTAGACTAGTTCATTAGATATTCCTATGTTTAGTTTGAGGTTGTACCCATTTTCTTTAGACTATGGTTCCCTGTTAGAAGTTTTGGTACATTGACTTTCAGGTTCTAGGGAATTACTTCCACATTGTTTTGTTAGTCGTTATTAGATCTTTTGATAGTTTATGGGAACTCTATTTGACTCTTGCATTGAAACCTGCTTTCGTATCTTTAAATGTCCTTTAATTGATTAAGTTGTGTAGTTCTTGGGTTTGCTAATTAGTATTAACGAACCTCCTACCGGAGGGTTAGTGTGGGTGCCAATCACGATGGTATGGGTTGTGACATGAGCCATACCATCGAGCCATGAGCCATACCATCGAGCCTCTAATGCTCTACTTTAACTTGTTGGTAATCAGGACACTAGCAACCAATTTAGCAATGCCCTTCTTCATACTACTCCACCAATAAACCTCTCTCAAATCACGATACATCTTTGTGGAACCCGGATGGATAGAATATCTGGAATTATGAGCTTCCTCCACGACCCTCTCTTGAAGTTCATGCTCCCTTGGTACATACAATCTACCTTGATATCTCAATACACCATCTCCCCCTTGTACAAAATCCATCACTTTTTTCTTTTGAACATTTTCCTTCAATTCAAGCAAAATAGGATCTTGGTCTTGTTTCTCTTTAACTTCAGACACTAATAATGATTCAACCCCATTCATCACCACTACTCCTCCTTCAGTGGAATCTATTAGACGAACTCCTAATCATGCAAGTTTATGCACATCATTTGCTAACTCTTTCTTGTCTTCGTCAAAATGGACGGTACTACCCATAGATAACCTTTTAAAAGCATCAGCAACCACATTAGCCTTACCTGGGTGATAGAGAATACTCATATCATAGTCTTTGAGTAACTATAACCACCTCCTATGTCTGAGATTAAGCTCTTTCTTACTAAACACATACTGAAGACTCATGTGATCAGTGAACACATCCACATGAACACCATAAAGGTAGTGACGCCATATTTTCAAGGGAAAAAGGACAAATATATCCCCGAACTATCGTAAATGGTATGTAGATACCCTCCGTCATACTTTAGGGATATTGATACCCCTTTTGTCCAAAAACTAGAGCATATATGCCCGTCCCTCTAACGAAAGACTAAATAGGGACATATGACGCAATATTATCCGTCGATCCGATACTTAATAAATGTCAGGTCGGCGGATAAGATTATGACACGTGTATGTCCATTTATATAAAGGGTATATATGCTCTAGTTTTTGGACGACATGGGCACCAATGTCCCAAAATCATGACGAAGGGTATCTGCATATCATTTACGATAGTTTGGGGGTATATTTGCCCTTTTTCCCTATTTTCAAAGAAAATACTACGACAGCCAACTCTAGATCATAGGTTGGGTAATTCTTCTCGTGAACTTTCAGCTGTCTGGAGGCATAAGCTATAACTTTACCATTCTGCATTAACACACAACCCAAACTGACTCTGATGCATCACAATAAACCACAAAGCCTTACGTACCTTCTGGTACGGTCAATACCGGGAAGTAGTCAATCGTTTTTTCAAATCCTAAAAGCTTTTCTCACAAGCTTTAGACCATTGAAACTTAACTGTTTTCTGAGTCAATTTAGTCAAAGGAGGTGAAATAGATGAGAACCTCTTGACGAACCTTCTATAATATCCAGCCAATCCCAAGAACTCTTAATATCAGTTGGAGATGTGGGTCTAGGCCAATTCTGTACTGCCTCTATTTTCTGAGTATCAACTCGAATCCTATCACCGGAAACAATATGGCCTCAGAATGCCACAGACTCAAGCCAAAACTCACACTTAGAAAACTTAGCATATAACTCCTTATCCTTTAGAGTTTGGAGAACTATTCTGAGATGACTAGCATGATCTTCCTCACTGCTCGAATAGATTAGAATGTCATTAATGAATACGATAACAAACATATCTCAATAAGGCTTGAACACTTTGTTCATAAGGTCCATGAATGTTGTAGGAGCATTGGTCAAACCAAAGGACATAACTAGCAACTCATAGTGACCATAACGGGTTCTGAAAGTTGTCTTAGGGATATCATATTCCCTTACTCTCAACTGATGGTAGCTTGATCTGAGGTCTATTTTCGAAAAACAAGTGGCACCCTGAAGTTAATCGAAGAGATCATCAATTCTCGAAAGAGGATACTTATTCTTGATAGTAACCTTGTTCAATTGACGGTAGTCTATGCACATTCTAAGAGAACCATCCTTCTTTCTCACTAATAAGACTGGAGCGCCCCAAGGTGAGACACTTGATCGAATAAAACCCTTCTCAATGAGATCTTTCAACTGCTCTTTTAACTCTTTCAACTCTGCTGGTGCTATCCTATATGGAAGAATACATATAGGACAAGTATCGGGACGAAGATCTATACCGAAGTCTCTCTCTCAAGAGGGACTCTGGGAAGATCATTTGGAAAGACTTCTGGAAACTCTCTTACTACTGGAACTGACTGAACATGAGGTATATCAACACAAGAGTCATTAACTCGGACTAAGTGATAGACACAACCCTTGGAAACTAACTTTTTCGCCTTAAGGTATGAAATGAAACGACCCTTAGGCACTGCTGAAGTACTCATCCACTCAAAGAGTGACTCATTAAGAAACTGAAACTTAACAACTCGAGTTCTACAATCAACTAAAGCATAACAGGAATGAAGCAAGTCCATACCTAGAATAACATCAAAATCTATCATATATAACTCAACTAAATCAGCCATGGTACTGTTATGATTGATGAAAATGGTACAATCATAATAGACTCTCTCACCTAGAATAGACTCACCAACAAGTGTATAAACACTGAAGGGCTCAAGAAGTTGCTCAGGAAGAATATCGAAATTCATGGCAATATAAGGAGTCACAAAAGATAGACTCGCTCCTAGGTCTAGCAAAGCATAAACATCAAACGTAAAGACGTTGATCATACTAGTGACAACATCTGGAGAATTCTCTTGCTCTTGGAGACTAGTGATAGCATATAGACGGTTTACCCCTCCACCGGTCCCTGAAGTGGCTCCTCTAGGTGCAACTTTGTCTGGTGGAGCAACTGAAGAAGATTGAGCTCTATAGCCCTGATTCCCACTACCTTGCATATTCTTAGGGCACTCTTTCATGAAGTGACCCTCCGACCACACCTAAAACAACCAGTGGATCCATCGTGACATTTACCTGGGTGGTTCCTACCATACTTAGCACATGTAGGAGCCCAATTACCTCCTTATGCCACACTACCTTGAGACTGTGCAGATCTAGCTCTGAAATTCTACAAACTCTGATTATTGTGCTCACCTTTGTTCCTTGGTGCAGGTGCACTAGCAGATGATGGAGCAGGTTCCTTTTGCTTTTGTTGGAAGGATGCCCTGTTGGCATTACTTTTCTACTGCCCGGACTCATTCCCAGATGTCTTAGCCTTTTTGTTTCATAACTCTTCCCTATCCCTCAGCTTATCCTCCTCAACCTGTTGCATATGTATCATCAGCCCCGCTATGTCCATATCACCTATTAGCATCACAGTCTTACCTTCCTTACTCGTCAGACGAGACAATCCAGCAACAAACAGACTCATCCTACTCCTCATATACGCAACCATCTTCGGGGCATAACGGGAAAGTTGGTTGAACTTCAGACTGTACTCATGAACACTCATAGATTCCTGATTAAGGGTAAGGAATTCTTGTATCTTTGCTTCTCTCAGTTCCCGGGGAAAGTAACACCTCAAGAAAGCCTCCTAATACATAGCCCAACTCATAATCGGTGCACCCTCAACTCTACCCTTCTTCTATTGATCGAACCATATTCTAGCGACACCCTTTAGTTGGTGTTGAGCTAATTCCACTCTCTCAATATCGGTGACAGGCATAATCGCAAAACCTTCTGAAGCTCCTCAATGAAGTTTTTTGGATCCTCAGTGACACTTGAACCAGTGAAGCTTGGAGGATTCATCCTTAAAAATTCACGGATCCTAGAAGTATCAGCCATTTCCTGTCGATTCTCTCTCTTTCCAACTTGATTGGTCACAACTTGACTCAACATCTGGATAGCTTCCCGAAACTCAACATTGGTGACCTCTCCTTGTTGCACTTCAGGTGCATTAGTTACCCCTTGCTCCACAACATTTCTCCTAGCAGGATGACCTCTCATTGCTCTTCGTGGAGGCATGATCAGAAAGACACACGCAAGCACGAGTTAGAAAGAAACTTTATAGAGATTAACTTTATCGCATGAAATGAATATGAAATAAGTGAGATAGTTTCTAAATGTTGCAGCCTCCTAATTATAGATGTGGCGCGCTTCACACCGATAACTAGGACTCTACAGACACGACTTCATAGACTCCCTAGGACTCTTGAACTCTGTGCTCTGATACAAAGTATGTCACGCCCCGAGCCTACACCCTGGGCGGGACTGGCACTCGAGAACTATTGCTGGCCTCAAGCGAACCCTTTGCCTGGCTAGACTCTCAGCGGAAGACTTTAAGCATTAATAAGAGAATTCAAATGCACTATAAACTCAACTGTCTCAAACTAAACTTATAATGTTTTGAAATAAGCATTCAACTTAGCCAAAGTGCCAAGTCAAGTTTTAACATAAACAACTGAAAATGGAAAGACTAAAGAACAAATAACTAACTGTCTATGAAGTCTCTAAACTATGAGGGATGTTGGGACAAGACCTCCGATCATCCTAACAACTGAAAATGCTAAAAAAAAAACAATGTAAAAAGGGGATCCTCTGGAAAGCAAGAAGGCTCACCAACTGACACTGATTGCTCGAATGGATCAACGAGGCACTGAATGTTGATTCTGATTACCTGTATCTGCATCATAAAATGATACAAGCCAAATGGAATTAGTACATTGAATGTACGAGCATGTGAGGGGAAAATGAAACATGACATAAGCTTGAACTGAATTCTGAAAGAGACACTTACCTCAGTTTTATTCAACTCATGGATACTTAAATCAATGCATAAATAAACAACAGTACATATGCAGTTTATATAAATCATTTAAACAATAGGTAGCAACTCAATGTATAGAAAAATACAATAACAACTCAACAATAGGTAGCAACTCAATGTATTGAAAATACAATAACAACTCAACAATAGGTAGAAACTCAATGTATTGAAAAATATAATAACAACTCAATATATATATATATATATATATATATAAAATAAATAAATACACTTCTGTGGGAGTTTCTCTAACCGACAACCATCACTATGAGTTATGTGATGATACAACGTCTCGCCCACGCTGCCAGAACTGTCCTATAACTTGTCGGGATATAGAATTCCTCAACTAAGTGGATCCACTAGTCTATGCTAAAAACATTAAGGAATCATCTAAAAAGTATGTCCCTTTCTACCCACGTTGGCAACATGATTTATGGAGACTTTGAGTTATTATGAACTTGCCCCCATATCGGTGCTCAATATTACTCACAAAATATACTCAGCTCATATGCTTATAAACATAACACTTTCTCTGTGATTTGAGGTTATTACTCAAAAGCTTATATTTTAAAAGAGATGGAACTCAAAACTTCTCATGAAAACTCATTTGGAAATCGGTGTTTCCTCTCATCTTAAATGTGAAAACATTTACTCTTTGGGAATACATAGTCCCATATAACATTTTAAAGAAACGAACTCGGCTCTACTCTTTCTCAATCTCAATGCTTAAGTCTTTAAACAAGTTTAAAATATTTGCAAAAGACTTCTTAAAATGACTCGAAGAACTCTACAGAATTGACTCTAAACTCTACCTTGAATTTGAATTATGAATTCAAGGTTGTGATTTGTGATAGGAAAGATCTCGTTATGTGTAGGAGTATTTTTAGATAGTGAAACATGAGAAATGATCAAGAAATCATTGTCTAGAAACAAGTCTGCAACGCGGAGATGCATTTAAATAATTGGTCGCAAATTACTTTTGAAATAGAGGAGTCTGCGTCCTCTCCGCGACGCGGAGAGAAAGTTTGTTCACTGGGAGAGCAAGTCCGCATGGTCAATTCACCTAAATTAAATTCATTTTCTCAACTTCTCTTTATATACAGATACCCAATACATGTACACAAGAATCTATTCAAACACAACTCTAAAATCGACATGATTTCCTCAAGAACTCATCAATCTCATCTAAACTCAAGAACGAAAGCCAATTTCAAGAACACAATTCAAGAACATCAAACTTTCAACTTTCTAGAAAGAATTTCGCTGAAATTAACATGATTGGCACGTGGATGAACGAACCCAATGCTATGAGAGTCTCACATACCTCTTTAGGGATCAACCCTTGGCGAAATCGCAACCAAAATCGCAAGAACATGATGAATCTTGAACTTTTTTTCTCCTTTCTCCTCTTGAGTTCTTTCTCCAAAAAACCTAGCGTGATTTGGTAAATGTGTAAACTGAACAAACTCAGTTTAGACCCCAATTAAACTTTTAAAAATGAATTTAATTAATTGGGTAGTGAAAAGACTAAAATACCCTCCTAAAATCCGATTTTGACTTTTCTTATCTAGACAGCCCGACTTCAAATGGGCATATCTCCCTCATACGAACTCAAAATTGAGCAAACACGGTGGCGTTGGAAAGATAATTCCCATATCTTCCCTACGGTATCTTGTAGCCCACCTAAATCATCTTGTTCTAGGAGTTATGGTCATTTAAAGTTGACCCAAAATTCATACTTTGCTTAACTTTGTCAAACTTTCCAAATTTGATTATTCCCAAAAACGGTTTCTTCTAATTCTAATTTTCTTTCAAATAGCGAGGTGTTACAAGTTTAAGTACCAAAAACATAGGAGAAAGACCAAAACAACCCTAAATTTTAAAACTATCAAAGTGCCTTAAAAGGGAGGTTTAACGGACCGTTTAAGGCTTCATGGCCCATGAAACACTTCAAGGGCCGTATAGACGGCCGTAAAACTTCACCTGCTCGACCTGGCTTCACTAAAACGGGCATAACTTCTTACTCCAAACTCGAAATGAGACAAATTTGATACCGTTGGAAAGAAGATTCAAAGACCTTTAATTTAATAGGTCATGAGACACATAATTCATTATGTGCTGAAATATATGATCATTTGAAGTTGACCCAAAATTTGAAAGTTGATGGGTGACTTGTACGGACCACTAAATGGACATTACAAGCCGCCACATGCCGTCTAGGGTCCCGTCCAGGTGACCCCCACCTTGACAGCCCTGGATGGTTGGCCACCATGCCCTAAATGGTTCATGGACCCCTAACTGTTTAGGGTGTCATGAAGGGTCCGTGGTTCATTTTGGGTTCGTGGACTTGCCCGCTAGTGGCTAGCCCTCTTTAGCCTTTCTCAAAGTTCAAGGTGTTACAAAAGCAAGTTATGCGGCCATAGGAGAAGTATATGAGATTTGATATGTGTGGACTATCAATTCTGCATATGTAAAAAAAAAACTAATCAAACCTCGTTCAATATAAAATTACTTTTTTTATATATAATGAATAGGTTAAGGATTTAGATTTTTATTTATTTCAACTCTCTCTTTCTCTCACTACACAATCCTCAAAATATAAACATAATATAATACACTTCTCATCTTTTTCATCTATTACAACACAAGGAAGAAAACATCAACATGTGTATGATTCAGTAAATAAATGATAAAAAATGTGGATAGTCATATGAGGTATAGCATGACAATTAGTAGAAGATATTAAGTAGAATATGTCTTTGTGATTACAAAAGTTACAAACAAAAATAACATCAATTATCAAGCACTTATATTTTTTAATATTAAAATATATGTAACATCTCACAAATTGAATTAACTAGGAAGGAGTTAATAATTGGAAATAGTCGTTTCTAGAAAGAATGAAAATCTGGAAATTTTGTTAAGTTAGAATAAGTTGAGTTTTTGGTCAACTTCAAACGGTCATAACTCCTAGATCAAGATGAGTTAGGTGTACTTCCAGATATTTTAGGAAATATTTTGGAATAATATTTCCAACGCCGCCAAGTTTGCCCGATTCCGAGTTCATATGACTGATATATGCCCTTTGGAAGTTGGGCTATTTGAATTAGGAAAGTTTAATCCGGATTTTGGAAGGGTATTTTAGTCTTTTCCTTACCAGTTGTTTTAATTCATTTTTAGGAGTTTAATTGGGGAAAATTCAGATTTTAGTAAGTTTAGAACAGTTGAAGTTCACGCTAGGGCTTGGAGAAAAGAGAAAAAAGGAGAAAGGAGAAGAGAAATCAAGAATCGTCAAGAACGTTCGAGTTTAGCTTGTGGATTTCGTCAAGGGGTGATCCCTAGGAGGTATGTGATATCACATAGCGATGGGTTAGTTCACCCACGCGCAAATCATGATTCAATTTAGAAAATTTTATTAGATTCGAAAGTAAATCCCTTGAATTCTCGATGAAGTTTGTTTGAATCCTGTGGGTTATGTTGTTCCAGTTTTCTTGAGATTGATTCATGTTTTTAGTCGTGTTTTCGAGTAGAATATGATGTATATTGAGGGTATGAATGATTCCAAGTGTTTGGAGAAAGAACCAATTGAGTTTAGAGGGTTTAGAGATGAAAAACGGAGAAGAAAAGTCGTCAAACACCTAGGGATAGGGGTGGGGCGTCGCGCCAGCCAGCGCCCCCCAAAAGGGTCTCTGAATCTTCACCCTTGGGGCGTTGCACCAGCTAGCGCACCCCAGACCAGTCCCTGAATGTTGAAGGCTGGTGCCCCGCGCCTCTCAGAGCGCTAGGGATGCCAATTCTCCCCATTCGTTCCCCATCTTTTCGTACTTATTCCTTAGCAATGTACCATGTTTCTTAGTTGATTCCAACACTCTTAGGTACATCTAAACATCATGAAATCATCCATAAACATGAGATCATGAACCTTGAATCCATAATTCAATTCAAGGAAAGTTAAGAGTCAAGTCTAGAAGCTAAGAAGCAAGTCAAGAGAAGTTTATAAAAGTTTTCAAAAGTCTTTCACAAACGTTTTAACTTTGTTTTAAGACTTAAGTTTCGAGTTAAGCAAAGAGTAAAGAGTTGAGTTCATTTCTCAAAAAGCTATAAGGGAACTAAGTATTCCCAAGAGTTTAAAATGTTTTCACATTTGAACAAGAAAGGGAACATCGATTCCAAGAGAGCTTTTAAGCAAAGTTTTGAGTAATTATCTCAAACCAAAGAAAAAAGTTTGTTTTAAAAATATATGAGCTAAGTATATTTTGGGAGTAGTATTGAGTACCGATATGGGGATACGAGTTCATATTAACTCAAGTCTCCATAAACCATGTACCTATCATGGGTAGTAAAGAATCATACTTTTTAGATGACTCCTTAAGTTATTTTTTAGCATAGACTAGTGGATCCACTTAATTAAGGCGTCCTACATGACGGCAACGTATAGGACAGTTCTAGCAGCATGGGCAAGATGTTGTATCATCACTTAGGCTCATAGTGATGGTTGTCGGTTAGAGAAACTTCCACAAAAACTATATTACTTTATTATATGAGTAAAGTTGAGTTTGTTATTGCATTTTCTTTAACGAACTAAGATGTTTCCACTATTTTACAAGCTTTCTATATATTGCATATGTTTTATTGCTTTATATTGAGTTAAGTTATTCAAGAGTTGAGTAAAGCCAAGGTAAGTGTTCCTTTCAGACTCTTTTCAAGCCTATGATGTGTGTAGCATTCCAACTCGCATACTCGTACATTCATTGTACTTATGCCAGTTGGCCTCCATCTTATTATGATGCAGATGCAGGTAAGCAGGATCATCACCCAGTGTCTCGTTGATCCAGTTGAGCACTCAGAGTCAGTTGGTGAGCCTCTTTGCATTCCGGAGGACTCCTTTTGCTTTGCTTTCAGTATTTCATTATTAGGATGATCGGGGGTCTTGTCCCGGCATCCCTCTTTATTTTAGAGGCTTCATAGACAATTAGTAGTTCAGTTGTCTTTACATTATCATTTCATATGTTAAGACTTGAGTAGCCATTTTGGCAAAGTTGAATGTTGACCTTTAAACATTTTAAGTTATTTTATTAAACAATTGAGTAAATGCATTTGATTATTGTAATAAGGCTTAGAGTTTTCCGTTGAGTAAGTAAGTCAGGCCAAGGGTTCGTTTGGGGCCATCAATGGTTCTCGAGTGCCAGCCACGTCCGGGGTTTAGGCTCGGGGGGTGACAAACTTGGTATCAGAGCACAGAGTTCAAGAGTCCTAGGGAGTCTATGAAGTCGTTTCTGTAGAGTCCTAGTATTAGTGTGATGCACGCCACATCTATAATTAGGAGGCTTTAACATTTAGGAATTCCTTCACTTCTTTCATAATCAGTTCATGCGATAGAGTGTATCTATATAAAAGTCTCTTTCTAACTCGTGCTTACGCGTAACCAATTTTGAGCTGGCCTATGGTCGAGAGTGCCTTCATGAGGCCTTTATTTCCTCATGAGCTAAGACAAGCAAAGAGATGGTTGCTGACATGAGGAGAATGATGAGTTTATTTGTAGTTGGGTTGACTCGTCTGTCAAGTAAGGAAAGTAAGGAAGCCATGCTAATAGGTTACATGGGCATAGCAAGGCTGATGATCCATGCGCAACATGTTGAGAAGGACCAGCTGAAGGATAGAGAAGAGTTTGAGGATAAGAGGGCTAAGACATCAGGGAATGAGTCCGGGCAGCAAAAAAGTAATGTGAACCGTTCGTCTTTTCAGCAAAAGCAAAAGGGACCTGCAGCATCATCTGCTAGTGCACCTACACCGAGAAACAAAAGAGAGTATAATGAACAGAATTCCCAACACTTCAGAGCTAGACCTGCACAGTCTCAAGGTAGTGTGGCACAAGGAGATAACTGAGCTCCTGCATATGCTAGGTGTGGTAGAACCCACCAGGTAAGTGTCATGATTGCCAGTCAGGTTGTTTCAAGTGTGGACAAGAGGGTCACTTCATGAAAGAGTGCCCTAAGAACATGCAAGGTAGTGGAAATCAGGGCAATAGGGTGGATCTTCATCGGTTGCTCCACCAAAAAGGGTTGCACCTAGAGGAGCTACTTTTGGTACTGGCGGAGGAGCAAACCGCCTTTATGCGATCACTAGTCGCCAAGAGCAAGACAACTCTCCAGATGTTGTAACTGGTATGATTAAAGTCTTTACTATTGATGTTTACGCTTTGCTAGACCCAGAAGAAAGTTTATCTTTTGTAACCCCTTATGTTGCAAATAGTTATGATGTTCTTCCTGAGAAACTCTCTGAACCCTTTTGTGTTTCTACACCTGTTGGGGAGTCTATTCTAGCAAAGCGAGTATATCGTGATTGTGTTATTTCCATCAATCACAAAGACACCATGGCTGATTTAGTTGAGTTAGACATGGTAGATTTTGATGTCATTCTAGGTATGGACTGGCTTCATGCCTGTTATGCGTCAATAGATTGTATAACTCGAGTTGTGAAGTTCCAGTTTCTAGTGAATTAGTTATAGAGTTGAAGAGCAGTTCAGCAGTGCTTAAAGGTCGTTTTATTTCGTACCTTAAGGTGAGAAAGTTAGTTTCCAAGGGGTGTGTCTATCACTTAGTCCGAGTTAATGACTCTAGTGTTGAGATACCTCATATTCAGTCAGTTTCAGTAGTAAAAGAGTTTCCAGAAGTTTTTCCAGATGATCTTATCGGAGTCCCTCCTGAGAGAGAAATAGACTTCGGTATAGATACTATTCCTGATACTCGTCATATCTCTATTCCTCTATATAGCATGGCACCAACAGAGTTGAAAGAGTTAAAAGAGCAGTTGGAAGATCTTTTTGAGAAAGGTTTCATTCGACCAAGTATCTCACCTTGGGGCGCTCCGGTCCAATTTGTGAGAAAGAAAGATGGTTCCCTTAGGATGTGTATAGATTACCATCAGTTGAACAAGGTTACCATCAAGAATAAGTGTCCTCTTCTGAGAATTGATGATCTTTTCGATCAGCTTCAGGGTGCTTCTTGTTTTTCTAAGATTGACCTCAAATCTGGCTACTATCAGTTGAAAGTAAGGGAGTGTGATATACCCAAGACAGCATTCAGGACCCGTTATGGTCGTTATGAGTTTCTGTTCATGTCGTTCGGTTTAACCAATGCACCTACAACGTTCATAGACCTTATGAATAGAGTATTCATGCCTTATTTAGATATGTTTGTTATCATTTTTATTGATGACATTCTAATCTATTCGAGGAATGAGGAAGATCATGCTAGTCATCTCAGAATAGTTCTTCCGACTTTGAAAGATAATGAATTATATGCTAAATTCTCTAAATATGAGTTTTGGCTTGATTCTGTGGCGTTCTTGGGCCACATAATTTCTGGTGATGGAATTAGAGTTGATACCCAAAAGATAGAGGCAGTGCAGAATTGGTCTAGACCCACATCTCCAACTGATATTAAGAGTTTCTTGGGTTTGGCTGGATATTATAGAAGATTCGTAAAGGGGTTCTCATCTATTTCATCCCCTTTGACCAAGTTAACTGAAAAGACAACGAAGTTTCAATGGTTTGAAAATTATGAGAAAAGCTTTCAGGAATTGAAAAAGAGGCGAACTACTGCCCCAGTATTGACCCTACCAGAAGGTACTCAAGGTTTTGTGGTGTATTGTGACGCATCTAGAGTTGGTTTGGGTTGCGTGTTAATGCAGAATGGAAAGGTTATAGCTTATGCCTCCAGACAGTTGAAAATTCATGAGAAAAATTACCCAACCCATGACTTAGAGTTAGCTGCTGTAGTATTTGCCTTGAAGATATGGTGTCATTATTTGTATGGTGTTCATGTTGATGTATTCATTGATCACAAGAGCCTTCAATATGTGTTCACTCAGAAATAACTTAATCTCAGACAAAGGAGGTGGTTATAATTACTCAAGGATTATTACATGAGTATTCTTTATCACCCAGGTAAGGCTAATGTTGTTGCTGATGCTTTAAGCAGGTTGTCTATGGGTAGTACCGCCCATGTTGGGGAAGAAAAGAAAGAGTTAGCGAAAG
Organism: Solanum piurae; assembly: GCA_029582685.1. Classification (NCBI taxonomy): domain Eukaryota; kingdom Viridiplantae; phylum Streptophyta; class Magnoliopsida; order Solanales; family Solanaceae; genus Solanum; species Solanum piurae. Next base: position 14,110 of record JAJOOO010008876.1, read on the forward strand.
ATGTGCATAGACTTGTACGCTTAGGATTTCGACTAATGGATTCCACAGAAAGAGGAGTGTGGTGATGAATGGGACTGAATCACCATTAGTGTTAAAAGTAAAAGAGAAGCAAGACCAAGATTCTATTTTGCTTGAATTGAAGGCAAATGTTCATAAGCAAAAAGATTTAGCTTTTGAATAAGGGAGAAATGGCATATTGAGATATCAAGGTAGATTGTGTGTTCCAATGGTGGATGGACTCCAAGAGAGGATCGTGGAAGAAGCTCATAGCTTTAGGTATTCCATTCATTCGGGTTCCACAAAGATGTATCGTGATTTGAGAGAAGTCTATTGGTGGAGTAGTATGAAGAAGGGCATTGTTGAATTTGTTGCTAAGTGCCCGAATTGCCAACAAGTTAAAGTAGAGCATCAAAGGCCCGGTGGTTTGGATCAGAATATAGAACTTCCAGAATGAAAGTGGGAGGTGATTAATATGGATTTCATCATAGGTTTACCAAGATCTCGCAGGCAGCATAATTCTATTTGGGTGATTGCCGATAGAATGACAAAATCAGCCCACTTTTAACCGGTAAAGACTACCCATTCAACAGAAGATTATGCTAAGTGATATCTTCAAGAGGTGGTAAGACTTCATGGGGTTCCGGTCTCCATTATTTCAAACAGAGGTGCACAATTTTGGAAGTCATTCCAAAAAGGCTTGTGTTCAAAGGTGAACTTAAGTATCGAATTTCATCCTCAGACTGATGGGCAAGCAGAGCGCACTATTCAGACCTTAGAGGATATGTTGAGGGTGTGCGTGATCGATTTCAAAGGTAATTGGGATGATCACCTACCTCTCATCTAGTTTGCTTACAACAATAGTTACCATTCTAGCATCCAAATGGCTCCTTATGAAGCTCTTTATGGGAGAAGATGCAGATCTCCAATTGGATGATTCGAAGTTGGTGAAGCTGGGTTGATAGGACCAGATTTAATTCATCAAGCTATGGAGAAGGTGAAAGTGATTCAAGAGAAGTTGAAGACAGCGCAGAGTCGTTAGAAATCCTACACTAATGTTAGAAGAAGGGAGTTAGAGTTTGAAGTAGATGATTGGGTGTATTTAAAGGTTTCACCCATGAAGGGCGTTAGGAGATTTGGTAATAAGGGGAAACTTATCCCCCGATATATTGGACCTTATCGAATACCCAAGAGGATTGGCAAAATATCTTATGAATTGGAGCCACCACAAGAGTTAGCATCGGTTCATCCGGTATTTCACATCTCCATGTTGAAGAAATGCATGGGCGATCCTTCATTGATCATACCAACCGAAGATATTGGGATCAAGGATAGCTTGTCTTATGAGGAGATTCCTGTTCAGATTTTAGATCGCCAAGTTCGCAAGTTGAGAACAAAAGAGGTAGCATCAGTCAAACTCCTTTGGAGGAACCAATTTGTTGAGGAAGCTACTTGGGAAGCTGAGGGAGAGCGATAAAGACAAAGGTCTGTTATGGAATTAAGAGCTCACTCCGCACCTGTTTGTTATAGCTAGTACATTTTATGTTCCCGGTTGAAGTTCGTACTAGTCTTGTACAGAAGATAGCCGATGTTCTTACGCTAACAGAGCAGTCTCTTGCAGCCATTTCTAGACCAATAGCCAAAACAGATGGGCAGGTAGGACTTCAAAGGGGTAGGCAAACTATTCCTGGTAGAACTGAGAAGGTAGGAAGCTATGATAGTGGTTGTTAACCTTCTATTTAGCGGTCTAGTTGAGTTCAGTGATTCGAAGGAGTAAAGAGTCTTAGTCAAAGGGTAATATGTTAGAAAGTTTAGAGTTTAGATGGAATGATTGCTATCAGTGCATTAGATGTCCTAGTTGTCCAGTACCAACCCACTTTGGAGGTTCAGTGTGCCTTCGTTCCTGTCATTCATCCAGTCTCTTGCAAGTGCTATCAAATCCTCTGTGAGTGAATTTACTCTTTATTTTGGGAGTCCTACAGGAGCTGCTCTCGAATGCGCTTACCTTGCCTTGTCATTGATTACCTTCTAACTCTTGTGGGACTTCATCCCATTTCGTGAGGGGATCTTTGATGCGGCATTACCAGTGTCGGATAGGAAAAAATGAGGTACAAGCGCAAGAGCAAAGATAGCTATTCCTCCCATCTTCCCTTTTCAATTTACATTGCTTATCAAAGAAAGAGGATATGAAGAAGAGATATTCACATCTCTTTGAATCCGGAGAAGTTCCGAATTAAGGTACTAATACTTTTCTTGGCTTTTTATTTGTAAGTTAGCATGTTGTAATTGCATTGGTTGATTGGGTGTTTGAGCTGAATGTTGCATGTTACACCCTTAACCTAGTAAGAGTAATCTCATTCAAGGACAAATGTTCCCAATGGGGAGATATTGTAACATCTCGCAAATTGAAATAACTAGGAAGGAGTTAATAATTAGAAATAGTCATTTTTGGAAAGAATGAAAATCTAGAAATTTTGTTAAGTTAGAATAAGTTGAGTTTTGGTCAACTTCAAATTTGAACAAGAAAGGGAACATCGATTCCAAGAGAGTTTTTAAGCTAAGTTTTGAGTAATTATCTCAAACCAAAGAAAGAAGTTTGTTTTAAAATCATATGAGCTAAGTATATTTTGGGAGTAGTATTAAGCACCGATATGGGGATGCGAGTTCATATTAACTCAAGTCTCCATAAACCATATAGCCATCATGGGTAGTAAATGATCATATTTTTTAGATGACTCCTTAAGTTGCTTTTTAGCATAGACTAGTGGATCCACTTAGTTAAGGCGTCCTATATGACAGCAAAGTATAGGACAGTTCTGGCAGCGTGGGCAAGACGTTGAATCACCACTTAGGCTCATAGTGGTGGTTGTTGGTTAGAGAAACTCCCACAGAAACTATATTACTTTATTATATGAGTAAAGTTGAGTTTTTTATTGCATTTTCTTTAACGAACTAAGATGTTTTCCACTGTTTTACAAGCTTTCTATATATTGCATATGTTTTATTGCTTTATATTGAGTTAAGTTATTCAAGATTTGAGTAAAGTCAAGGTAAGTGTTCCTTTCAGACTCTTTTTAAGCTTATGTTGTGTTTAGCATTCCAACTCGCATACTTGTACATTCAATGTACTGATGCCAGTTGGCCTGCATTTTATTATGATGCAGACACAGGTAACCAGGATCATCACCCTGCGTCTCGTTGATCCAGTTGAGCACTCAGAGTCAGTTGGTGAGCCTTCTTGCATTCTGGAGGACTCCTTTTGCTTTGCTTTCAATATTTCATTGTTAGGATGATTGGGGGTCTTGTCCCGACATCCCTCTTTGTTTTAGAGGCTTCATAGTCAGTTAGTAGTTCAGGTGTCTTTACATTATCATTTCATATGTTAAGACTTGAGTTGCCATTTTGGCCAAGTTGAATGTTGACTTTTAAACATTCTAAGTTATTTTATTAAATAATTGAGTAAGTGCATTTGATTATTGTAATAATGCTTAGAGTCTTTTGCTGAGTAAGTAAGCCAGGTCAGGGGCTCGTTTGGGGTCAGCAATGGTTCTCGAGTGTCAGTCACGTCCGGGGTGTAGGCTTGGGACATGACAATATACTTATTCACCAACACTTTCTTCATATCAAACACACTCTAATTCGTCATTAGCAAAGCTATAGGGAGGTAAGAGATCCAATTAAATCTCTTTCATGAAAAAATTACACCACATAAATAGGGAAAACCCATTATTTTAATCAATTAGCTATAAATTTCAAATTTCGTTGATAAAAGGAAGACTCTAATACATTCTAATATATTTGTATAATTTTTTTTTGTAAATTTTTAACTCCGTGACTGATCTCCTCCATATGAAAAATTAAAACATATGAAGTACTTACTTTCACAAGATAGATTTTACTTCAATGGATTTAACTTTATAAAAGTTTATGAGAACTACATAAATGGGCCATAAGATCCAAAATAATTACAAGTTTATACCCAAATCCCAAGTAATTCCTGAAATATCCATTCTCTCATAAATAATTACAGTACATACCCCCCATTTATTAAGGCTGATAATTTCGTTTAACTGATACTCATGTTCATTTACTATATTGGTATCATTAAGGCTGATAATTTTGCTTAACTGATATTAAATCAGTATATATATACTGTATTGGTATCATTAAAGCTGATAATTTTGCTTAACTGATATTAAATCAGTATATATATACTGTATTGGTATCATTAAGGCTGATAATTCAGAAGTTACTCAATAATCAATGATACTATAAAAGTATTATATATATATATATATATATATATTGATTTAGTATCAATTAAGTGAAACTATCAGCCTTAATGATACCAATACAGTAAATGATACTGATTTAGTATCACTTAAGCAAAATTATCAGCCTTAATGATACCAATACAATATATGATACTGTCAGTTAAGCAAAATAAATTGGGGTATATAGTGTAATTATTTAGTGATGTATGAATGTGAATGAGTATATGTTTGTAATTGCTTAGTTTCCCCTTAAACAATTCAATATAGTGAAACTATGTATTAATATGAATTAATAATGAATAATAATTTTATTTTAACTACAAACAGTTTATCAATGGATTAACAATAAATTAAAATCCATATGTAAATTCATTTTTTTCATATGATATTTGTTATCAAATGAGGTATATATGCGCCTCAATCACATGCAAAACACATACACTATGCAGCTTATAAATGTCGATGAATCGGTGTGAATTGGAGGAATAATGTTGTAATAAGTAAATATATTAAGGATTACGGTATACTATGTTATTTTTGGTGTTAAACTATGATTAGAGGTTTACGAGAGCTTTATCACAGACCAAATACAATATTTTTGTAATAGCCCAAATAATTTTGTGTATCAATTTTAATATTAATATAATTTATATTTTTAGAAATTTTATTCACTATTTTAAATTTTACTTCTTAATTATTAATGTGATGATAATTGTTTTTTATTCAAAAGATTATAATATAATCATGTCTACATGGCAACAACCATTTAGAGAATTTAGGTGTTTTCAAGTTGAAGTGGACTAGTGTGAAAAACAAGTAGAATCTTTGAGCTCTTCCATATTTCTAATTTTGAAGTATATGCTATTCTTGATTTCTTTTCCTTGTGTCAATTATTTATATTATATTCCAAAGTATTCTCTCCGCTCATTTTTAAATGAATTTGTGATAAAAAAAAAATTAAATCATGAATGAAAATTTTATTTTATTATGATATTTATATTAATTGGTATATAATTTTAATGGATTCAAGAAATAATTTAAAGAATAAATAACTAATGTAAAGGGTAAAATTAATTTTTTATATCTTTTTCTTACTATGTTAAAGTGGATAAGTAAAAAATGAAAACTTATTTTCAGTATAGTAGATAAGCAATGTGATAGTATTTTAACCCAATTTTATATGTATTTCAGTCATGTAACCATGCCTGAAGTGCAGATTTGAAAGGGGGGAAAAAGGTTGTTAGATTAGTGTGTTTTTTATAAATTAATGATTATATTTTTCTCTTTATAATATGTAACTTATGTTTAGATTCTAGTTGATTTAGAGTATATTTGAGTGTTTAATCATGCGTTGAATTGTGGAAATTCGAAGAACAAATTATTATATTTTGTTCACACACATGCCTGAAATTTTAGCCTCTTTGTACATATATTTCAGTCATATATGACTAAGGTGAAAATATACCTAAAAAAATTCATATATAGATAATTGAAAGTTTATCAATTTTTAATGCACCTCAATCAAAATTGTCTGAACTTTTACCTTTGCAAATCATACTAAACATCAGACAAAAACATATGATGTTTAGTCTCACAAGACCCCATTTTCAAATGTAAGTGTCTGAAGTTATCAAACTTCATACGTGATTGTCTCACTTATTGCCCAACATGGGTAAACTTGCAAAAAAAATTATGAAGTGGGTTTTAGTTAAATGAAGACATCAAAACATGTATTAATTAAATGACGATATTAAAATCGAGTATTAGTTAAATATCAATAACAAAAGCCGATATTCGTGCACATCTCTCATATTTTCTGTTAAAATATAGTGACACGAATGGATATTTTGTGTCACGATAATAACATAGGTGAACCTAACTTTTAACAACTATTTAACACTCAAATATACAATGTGTTTATGAGACACACTTGTATTTTTTTTTAGACGCACATGTCTGAAATTTTAGCCTCTTCTTACATATATTTCAGTCATATGACTGAAGTGCCAACATACATAAAAAGATTAGATGTACATGACTGCAAGTGTATCAATTTTTACATGTATCTTACTAAAAAAAATCTGAAATTATAAAATGGGTATTAGTTAAATGTTGGCATTAAAAGCGGATATTAATTAATTAAATGACAGACATCAAAATCAAGTATTAATTAAATGTCAACATCCAAAACGGATATTCGTGAACTTCTCTCATATTTTTCGTTAAAATATAATGGATACTTTGGATTATGCCCATGTCATAAATGAGATCAACTTTTAATAAAAAATAACATAAATAAACTTTTCATAAAATTTAATGACATATTCAAATATTTTCGCCTAGATAATAATAAGAAAGAGGAAAGGAAAGACAAGATTGCAATTTAGTTTCTTGCTTTTGGATGACCAAAGGTGGTGGGCGGGTCACCCTATTAGTTTTATAATGGCAATATGTTTCACGTGACTCCATAAATATATATATTTTGTATTTACAAAAATATTTAGAATAATAATTTTGGAGAACATGGTAAGGAACAACAAAGTGTAAAGAATATTTCTAAAATTAGAAAACATAAAAATCAGTAAATAGAAAAGAATGTAGAAAATATTTATTTTTTTAAGAAAAAAAATTGAACCCACTAAATGCACAATATTTCCTTAAGAAAAATTATTCCTCTCAAGTATCTGAGTTCAATCCTAACCCACTAATTGTAAAGTGAATGGTGGAGAATCATATTTGATGGATCTTCCTGCAGCTTTATTCTACCCTTAAAAGAATCTTACTATATATAGATGGGTCCGTCCATGCGACAAAGCAATATATGACGCAACATGTTTACAAGTGTTAGAGCGAGTAAAAGCCTTGTATTGGTTGGAGAATGAACTGATGGTCTGCTTATATATACTTGGACAATTCTCTTTTCATAAGCTAACTTTAGGGGTTGAGTTAAGGCTAAGATCCATCTTTGTTGGAAAAAATACTACAATATTGATATTGGACTGAAATTACAAAGTTGTAAATAACATATTACAAATATTGTGTGTTGTGGCAAGCCATTGCCTTGAAAATAATTTCGACCCGACTCTGGTGCAATCATTGTGGCCGGTTGCTCCTCAAGGTTCCACAGTTACTCTCAAACAAATGCACTCGTGGCTGAAAGTTTAGAGGTTGCCCAAAACCAATTGCCCAAAAAAATTTCTAAGAATAAGCTAAGAAAAGAAAGGAGGAAAAGGTTTTTCTCTTTCTTTTTGTTGGTAGTGTGGTCTTATGTTCACCCAAGACATTTCTTTATGTAATGATTTGGAAAAGAGGAGTTTCAAAGAGAAGAAGTAATTTCTTAGAAACGTATGAGAATGTTAATGACATTAAAGGTCATTACATCACACTTAACAAAATCTAATTTGGAACAGATATGTTATTCATCTCTTTTGTAACGTAATATTTTGTATCCTTTGCTTTACTTTTAATTAATAAAGGTAAAATTTATATCACAATCCCCCACTAATGCAAAAATAAACCCCACTAATATATTTTAATTATATGGGTCAAGTGGTAAAGGGTATTAATTAAATTGTGAATTTGACCCATTTACTATTCAATTATATTAATTATTTAATAAAAAATAATCAACTAGATACTCGTAGCTACCAAACAGTTTAAACTTTCCAAAAATTTTATGAAAGAGTCAAAATAATCCTAGTTCTCAAAACGACCTAACGAGTTGTTACATTATCAGTCTTAAGAGCTATGTTTTGCGTAACTTCTAAACAATGGGACAAATTCTAAATGATGACCTAAAAGGCATATTTGCATAAATCAGCTTTTAATAAGTTGTCTTGAGTCAGATACTCAGTAAGAAGGTATATTATGTTAACTTATATGAGTCCACCATGAGTCAAGATACCTGGTTCTTTGACTATATTAATAAGAAGAATAGTAAATGCTTAAAGTAAGAAACACAAATATTTACGTGGAAACTTCTTTGCTCAAGGAGGGAAAAAACATGACCTGTTCTACAGAATTTCTTAACAACTTCACTAACTTCAAGCAACTTGTGAGTACAGACTCCAATAATAACAAAGAATTAAAACTCTTAATCATACATCCCTTGTAATACCTCTTTTACAAGACTCAAAACAATAACCCTATTGCCCACTATATCAACTACCTCTAGGTAACATAGACTTCAAAACACACAACTTTGGCTAATTCCGGCCATGAACTCAACTCCTCAAAGATTACAACGGAAATGATTTATATTCCTTTATAACTGTGCCATCTTGCAATTTGAAATAACTATGAAGAGGCTTGAAATTGGAAATAGTCATTTTTGGAAAGAATTCAAATCTGGAAATTTGGTTAAGTATGGGGAAAAAAATGAGTTTTTGGTCAACTTTGAACAGTCATAACTCCTAGCTCAGGATGAATTAGGTGTATTTCCAGTTATTTTTGCAAATACCTTGGAATGATCTTTCCAACGCCGCCGAATTTGCTCGATTCCGAGTTCGTATGAGTGAGTTATGCCCTTTGGAAGTGGGCTGTTGGCATAGGGCAGTTTAGTCCGATTTTGTAAGGGTATTTTGGTCTTTTTCCTAACCATTTCTTTTGGTTATACTAAGGGTCTAGACTGATTTTAAATCAGTTTTCCCTTTTAAAAGTGAGAGTTAGGTTCTTGAGAGAAAAGGAGAGAAGAGGAGAAAGGAGAAGAAGAAGCAAGACTCGTCAAGATCGTCGTGGTTTTCGTCGGGGGTGATCCCTAATAATGTATGTGAGATCATAGCGTGGGTTTAGTTCAGTCCCCCACACGCCAAACTCGTTTTAATTTCGAGAAAAAAAGGATTGGTTGTGTTTGTTGAAGTCTTGTGGTTGTGTTGAAGTTTCTTGTTGATTTGGGACATGTTTTCGGTTGTGTTATCGAGTTGAATCTATTGTATATTAAGGGTTTTAATGATCCCAAGTGTTTGAGGAAAGAACCTTTGAAGTTAAGAGGGTTTAGAGTTGGAAAAATGAAGGAGAAAAGTCGGTCTGCTTGCATGAAACAAGTCCGCGTCACGGACTTGTTCCCCCTGTGAACAAGAATCTGCTCGGCGTCGCGGACAGGACGCGGACACCACTGTTTCAAAATTAATTTTCGCGAGCATTTATTTAGGAGAATCTCTGCGTCGCGAACTTGTTCCAAGATTGTGTTTTCGTAAATTTTCTCAAGTTTAGCTAATCAAAACTATTCATAAACATCAAGAGACCTTTCCTATCACAAATCATGAACCTTAAATCCATAATCCAATTCAAGGAAAAGTTAGGATCAAAGTCAAGAGAAGTTGAGAAGCAAGTCGAAGTAAGTTTTGAAAGTTTTTCAAGAGTCTTTATTGAACGTTTTAAATTCGTTTTAAGGCTCAAGTTCAAGTTAAGCCAAGAGTATAAAGTTGAGTTTATTTCTCAAAAGTTATTAGGGAACTAAGTATTCCCAAAGAAGTTTATAAATTTTTTTACATTTGAGTAAGAAAGGAACTATGTTTTCCAAGAGAGCCTTTGGGCTAAGCTTTGAGCAATTATCTCAAACTAAAGAAAGATGTGTTTAAAACACTTATGAGCTAAAGTTTATTTTGAGAGTAGTATTGAGCACCGAATTGGGGACACGAGTTCATATTAACTCAACTCTCCATAAGAACCATGTAGCCAAACATGGGATTTAACGGGTCATACTTTTTAGATGATCACGTAAGTTAAGCTAGTGGATCCACTAAGTTAAGTAAGGTCATATATCATGGCAAGGTATAGGATGGTCCTTGGGTAACGTGAGGTAAAACGTTGTATCATCACTAGGGCTCATAGTGGTGGTTGTCGGTTAAAGAATCTCCCACTAAAGTTAT